>JAQZBX010025155.1:0-29759 GCA_029593785.1 Cabassous unicinctus | reverse complement strand
CCCTTCAGCATCATGGGTATCCTAACCCACCCTTCCCAATCTACCACCTGTCAACCCTGCACCACCTAACCCAATATATCACTACCCTCCTGTCCTATCCCTTCACTACACAACTACAGTCTATCACTTTATCTTAGGGTAAGTACATATGGGTGATGGCTTAGAAGTTTCTCTTTTCTTTTTCTTCCTTGTACACCTAACTTTCAGACAATAATTCTCAGGGACTGCTCAATTCCCTTAATTCACATCTGTGAGGTCATTTACTGTTCATCCTTTTCTGTATATAAGTCCTTTACATCTTTTTTTTTGCATATTTATATTTTTAATTGATTGTGTTATATCATTAATATAACAATTCAAACTACATTAGAAATTATTACATTTATGTGTGTGTTCCTCTAAGAGTAATATGCATTATATCTGATTTGCACAAAAATCAGAAATTACCTTAATTGTATATATTTTAATTCTTTTTTCCCCAATTTAAAATTTATTATAAGACTACAGTAATCAAAATATCACTACAGGAGCACAAGGGCAGACATTTAGATTATTAGAATTCAGTGGAAGTTCAATATAGGCTTTCATGTCTATGGCCAACAATGATGAAAAAATAGTCTCTTCAACATATGGTATTGGGAAAATTAATTAGCTATATGCAAAAGAATGAATGTGGAACTCTACCTCTAACCAGATACAAATATTCACTCACAATTGAACAAATACATAAATATAAGAAGTAAAGCTATAAAATCTCTTGGAGAATGTATTATGTACAATAAATGCTTATATATATATATATTCATATATATTTTAGAAGATGCTTAGATTACATAGATGTTACACAAAAATTACAATGATTCCCATGATCTCCACCTTCCATACCTCCCATAACATCTCACATAAACCTCTTTCATTAGTGTGGCACATCACCTGCAATGGATATAAACATCCAGGTGCTTTGCCACTAAGCATAGACCACAGTTCACATCATAAGCCACACTTTCCCGACACAGTTCTGCATGGTATATGCTGCTGTAAAATGGCCTATATTTGTCACCACAACGTCACTCAGGGCAACCCCCAAGTCCTGAAAAAGTCCCTGTATTACAACTGCCCTTCCCCTCCCCACCCCGAAAGCATCTAGGGGGCACTGGCTTCATGTCGCTGTTAAAATTTCTTCCATTGTTTGACTCCCAATATGTCTACAACAGAATAACATTAAGTCCACTCTAGTCCATAGCTCTTCTCTCAGTCCTGAGGGGACTGGAATGGTGATGTCCACTCCATCTCCAAGTGAGAGTAGGCTTATATCCCACGGATATGGTGGATGAGGTTATCCTGCCTTCAGCTGCAGGATCTTTCCATTCCCTGGGATGGCCATTGTCCATCATCTTCTCCTCACCAGGTGACTTCGGTGAGTCCATTGAGCTGTAGAGTAGGAGTTGCAGCTCCACCGAGATTCCAGGCACAGCTGGCACATAGGCAGGCCAGAGGCTCCAGTCTCTGGAAGTACACCTACAAACTCCAGCATCATATATAGGATTGAATAGAAGGTACTGATGGACCATGTGCAGGGAGGACTTATTTGAGTCCAACTCTGTCACTCTCAGGAGCACAGATTCCAAAATAGAGCTCACTGATAAGGCATCAATCTCTGTGGCTATCCCCTCTTATATAGGACCTGGGGGTCTCCAGAGCACTCAGGAGTCCCTTGTGTGGGGTGATATCCACTTTTGTGTTATATGAGATCCTACTGAGGTGTGCAGATCGTTACCTCTCGGATGACCGCCCGACACTCTTTGAAGTCTCTTAGCCACAGGAACTCATTTGTCCTTACCTTATGCCCCTTTTATTCAAGGTTTTGTTTTTTTTTCCAGTCATGTTTCCAGTTGGCACTTGGTGTTAGTCACTTGTTGCTAGGGAGGCTCATCCCCGGGAGTCATGCCCCACGTTGGGGGGAAGGTAATGCATTCATATGCAGAGTTTGGCCTAAAGAGAGGCCACATTTGAGCAACAAGGAGGCTCTCAGGTGGCAACCCTTTGGCACCACATAACAGTAGGCCAAGTTTCAATTACAAGAGCATAGACTCATAAAGCTAGTCAGCAATAACAAAAACCCAACAGTGGGCCATCATCTTTTGCCAGACGCTGCCCCTGCACTCAGGGGACTGTTACTGCCCCTCCTAATCTACCGACCTGTTAACCCTGCACTACCAAACCCAGTAAAATCCCTACACACCTGTCCTATCCTTCAATATGTAACTATTCTCTATCACTTTACCATAGATTATGTCCATATGGGTGATGGCTCACAACCTATCCTTGTCTCTCTCTCCCTTGTTAACCTATCTTTCAGACAGTGGTTCTCAGAGACAGTATGTTTTCTTGGTTTCCTCTTCAGATTCCTCATTATTGGTATACAGAAATCCCACTTATTTTGAGCATTGATCTTATAGCCTGTGGAGTTACTGAACTCCTTTATAAGTTTTAGAAGCTTTCTTGTAGATTTCTCAGGTCTTTCTATGTATTGGATCATGTCATCTGCAAATAATGAAATTTTTACTTCTTCTTTTCCAATTTGGATACCTTTTATATCTTTTTATTGCCTTAGTGCTCGAGCAAGATCTTCTAAAACAATGTTAAATAGGAGTGGAGATAATGGTCATCGTTGTCTTGTTCCTGATCTCAGAGGGAAGGCTTTTAGGATTTCACCATTGAAGATGATGTTATCTTTGGATTTTTTATATATACCCTTTATCATGTTCAGAAAATTTCCTTCTATTCCTATCATTTTCCTTCTTTTTATCTGGAAATGGTGTTGTATTTTGTTGAATGCTTTTTCTGCATCTATAGAGAATATCATGTGATTTTTTTCTTTCAATCTCTTTATGTGTGTATTACATTGATTAATTTTCTTATGTTGAACCATCCTTGCATACCCAGGATGAATCCCACTTTGTCATGGTGTATAATTCTTTTGATATGGTGTTGAATGTGATTAGGAATTATTTTGTTGAGGATTTTAGCATCGAGGTTCATTAGAGAAATTGGTCGGTAATTTTCCTTTCTTGTGGTATCTTTGTTTGGCTTTTGTATTAGGGTAATGTTGGCATCATAGAATTAGTTAGGCAATGTTACTACTACTTCTATTTTTTTGAAGAGCTTAAGCAGAATTGGTGTTAGCTCTTCCTGCAATGTTTGGTAGAATTCACACCTGTGAAGACATCTGGATCTGGGCTCTTCTTAGTTAGGAAGTTTTTATGACTGAGTCTATCTCTTTATTTGAAATTGGACTGTTGAGTTCATCAATTTCTTCTTTCATGAATGTTGGCTATTTGTGAGATTCCAGGAATTTGTCCATTTCCTCTAAATTATCAATCTTGTTGGCATATAAATTTTAAAAGAATCCTCTTATGATATTTTTTATTTCGTTGGCATCAGATAGTGATATCCCCTTGCTCATTCTTTTCTCTGTATTTGCTTCTGCTTTCACTTTTTCTTTGTTAGTTTGGCTAAAGTTTTGTCAATTTTATCAATCTTCTCAAGTAACCACCTTTTGGTTTTGGTTATTATTTCTAGTGCTTTCTTATTTTCTACTTCATTTAGTTCTGCTCTAGTCTTTGTTATTTCTTTCTTTCTACTTCCTTTGGGGTTAGTTTGTTGTTGTTTTTCCAATTCCGCCAGTTGTGCAGTTAGGTCTTCAATTTTAGCTCTTTATTTTTTTTTAATATATGCAATTATGGCTATGAATTTCCCTCTCAGAACAGCTTTGGCAGCATCCCATAGGTTTTGATATGTTGCGTTGTCATTTTCATTTGATTCGAGAGTTACTGATATCTTTGGAGATTTCCTCCTTGACCCACTGTTTTTCTAAGAGTATGTTGTTTAATTTCCATATCTTTTTGCCTAATCTGGTTATCTGGAGCTTAGTGATTTCCAATATCATTCCATTGTGGTCAGTGAAATTACTTTTTATAATCTCAATCTTTCTTAATTCATTGAGAGTTGTTCTGTGGCCTAGCATTTGGTCTATCTGGAGTATGATCCATGTGCTCTTGAGAAGAATGTATATCCTACTATGTTTTGGTGTAGTGATCTGTATATGTCTATTAAGTTCAGGTCCTCTAATGTATTATTCAGAGTCTTTGTTTCTTTATTGATTCTCTGTCTAGATGTTCTGTTTCATTGTGATAATGGTGTATTAAAGTCCCTCACTATATTTGTAGAGGCAATTTTTTCTCCACTTAGTTTTTCCAGTGTTTGCCTCATGTATTTTGAGGCACTCTAATTAGGTGCACAAATATTTTTGATTGTTCTCTCTTCTTGGACAATTATCCCTTTTACAAATATATAGTTTCCATCTTTGTCTCTTACAATAGATTTGCATTTAAATTCTATTTTGTCTGATATTAGGATAGCTACTCTTCCCCTTTTTTGGTTATTGTTTGATTGTAAAATTGTTTTCCAGCCAATCACTTTCAGCCTCCTTGAATCTCTGTGTCTAAGGTGGGTTTCATGTAGACAACATGTAGATTGGTCATATTTCCTCATTCTTTCTGCCAATCTGCGTCTCTTGAATAGGGAGTTTAATCCATTAACCTTCAGTGCTATTACTCTCAATGAATTTCTTATATCAGCCATATTTTGTTTGGGCTTATGTATGTCATATGTTCTTTTTATTTCTCTTTTTGTCTTTTTAGTTGTTCTTACACTCTCCTCCACCTCCTTCTTTCCTATTTCATCCTTTCAACCTGCAGAACTTCCTTTGGTATTTCTTGAAGTCCTGGTTTCTTATTGGAAGATTCTCTTAATTTAATTTTGTCTGTGAATATTTTGAACTCTCCATCATTTTGAATGCCAGCTTTGCTGGATAGATAAATTGTGTCTGAAAGTTTTTTTCTTTTAGTAACATGAATATGTCATACCACTGTATTCTTGCCTCTATGGTTTCAGATGAGAAATCAGCACTTAATATTATTGTGCTTCTCTTGTATGTGATGGTACTCTTTTCTCTTGCTGCCATGAGAATTTCCTCTTTGTCTTGAGCATTGGACATTTTGACAAGTATATGTCTTAGAGTTGGCCTGTTGGGATTTATACTTTTTAGGGTGTGCTGTGTTTCCTGGATCTGCACATCCATCTCCCTCAATAGAATTGGGAAGTTTTCAGCCATTATGTCCTTCAACAATCCTTCTGTTCCTTTTCCCTTCTCTTCTCCTTATGGGATGCCTATGTTGTATATGCTTGCACATTTTGTGTTGTCAGTTAAATACCTATCTCCCTGCTGTATTTTTTCTATCTTTTTAGCTATCTGTTCTACTACCTGTTTGATTTCAGATATACTGTGTTACACATCAGTAATTCTTTTTTCTGCCTGTTCAAATCTAATGTTATGTGAATCCAGGATCTTTTTCATTTCTTTGATTGTTCCATTCATCACAATCATATCCATTATCATTTTATGTATGTTTACAATTACTTCAGTATGTTCTCACAATTTCTTTTTAATATCCTTCATCTCTTCCATCATTTTATTAAGTTGGTACATGATATTTTTTTGGACAGCATTGATTACTTGTTCTACGTTCTGCATCTCTTCCTGGTTTTTAGTTTGTTCATTGGAATTGTCCATATTTTCCTGTTTCTCAGTATGGTTTGTAATTTTTTGTTGCTCTCTGGTCATCATTTTATCTTGATGTGTTTATTCAGTTGATTAGCTTCTCTCTTTGCTCTAGAGTTATATTTAGCTGGTGGTTCTGTGTGTGTGTTAAATTTTCTCTTTGATTCTTTGTTCTTCTTGCATTTCCTTGCTTTTTTCTATGTTTGTTTGAAGGAAAAAGACTAGGGCCAGAGTAATCAAAAGAGGTAAGAAAGCAAAAAAGATAATAGTAATATTGATAGAAGTTAAAGAGTGGCTGTAACAGACTTAGTAAAATGAATATTTAACTCATGTAGGCATTGTGTGTTAATAGGGGAAAAAAGTGGAGTACATATAATGGAATGGGAAACCAAATAGAGAAAAATATATAGAATGAATTAAAAGGCCAGAATGAAGAGGAGAGAGGGAAAGAGTAAAGAAAGGCTGAAAGGAAAAAGTTAATAATAATTAAAAAAAGAAAACAGAATAGACAAGATAGAAATCAACACCCATGAATTTGAGGACTAATGAAAAAAGGTGGAATGTAAAAACTACAACAGAAAGCAGAAGGTGGAAAGGTGACAGAAGGAAAAGAGATAGCACTGATAGACAAAATCAGTAAAAACAGAGAATGAAAAATCAAGGAAGAAGAAGCACAGCAAAAAAGAAACAAGGTAGCATCACCAAATTAAAAAAAGGGGGGGGCATGGGGACGAAAGAGGATAGAAAAGAAAGAAAGAAACAAACAAAGAAAAACCAGACAAACACACAAGCATGCAGTCAAAGAAAGCTAAGGAAGAACAGCATTCCTTTTTGGGCCTTTGTGGAGCTTCTCAACCTGAGTTCATCCATCATTTACCCTGCAGCCTTCTCTCTTCATGTTTTGAGGCAGATTTTAGTGATTAAATTAAGTTAAAAATTTTATTTGAAGAAATAAGGGACCCAAAAGAAGGCCTCTTTTGGACACCCCCTCTCCTCCAAGGGGATCCTAAATAGGCTCGTGGAAACTTATCAAACAATTCCCAAGGCCTGACCCCCCCCAGGGGAGCTGAGACTCTGACACTCAGCATGGAATTATAAAATTGCCTGGCCCTACCCCCTCTAGAGCCAAGCCTCTGTTTCCCACAGCTGTTAGGTAAATCAGGCTTCCTCAGCAGATTTGCTTCTACCCTCAGCCCAGCACCACTTCTCACTGTCTGGTTTGCTCCCAAAAACTTGCAAGGGGGTCCAGTCAGCCAAACCAACAGAAAAAACCCTCTCACTCTTTGCCAGGACCCTCCCACTATCAGAGAGTGCTACCTTTCACCAGGTTGCCGGGATGATGGGGCTTAGCTCTCTGAGTCCACGATTTCTAACTTGGGAAAAAACTCCCGATTTTATATTGAGCAGTCCAACTCACTGTTCAGCTCCCTCCACATCAATCTCCTCAAGGTTCTCACTCTGCAGGCTCCCAGAAGAGATCACCTGGACAGGATCCTGTACACAATCAGCTGTCCTCTGTGACAGAAATCTAGAAATGGTGAGTGCCCACCTAAACCGATGCCGTCTTCAACCTCTTTCCAAACAAGAGCTTTTCTGAGTCAGGATTTCTTTCCCGTCACATATACTAGAAAGACTATCATAGTACCAGTGTATCATGAGACACAATAGCATATGATTAGATCTCAGGTTTAGAAATCACATCAGTTTAGATTTAAAACCAAATCCAAAAATTATTTGTATTTAGAACTTGTTCAAGTGATGTTCAAAGTTATCATCAGTTTCCTTATATACAAAATGCAAATATTAATATCTCTTTCATTGGAATATATGAAAATATAATTATTTTCATATAATCAGAGTGACTGATATTTTGAATTTTTTATTTTTTAATTCACATGATATTTATATTTCCTTTAACTCCTCTTAACTTTTCAGAAAATCACAACATAATTTTCAGTTATTTTTTTGGAGAGACCAAACATTCATAGAAGGTTTTTGATTATTATGAATCTTGACATATTGATGAATGTAAGAAAACTTGTATATTTTTATCTCATAATTTTTGCACTCTTTCAGAATCCTACCAATCATTTCCCAAATAAAGCAAGCTACATATGTGAAATGATAAAATATTGCCATACACTTGGTTGATAGCAAAATGAGCTCTTTTTTTCCGGTACGTAAGGTGTCTACAACAAAGAACCTTTACTCTGTATCAGGCAGCATTCTAAGCACAATTTATGCATTATCTTTCATAACCCTATGACAGTCCTATGAGATTGAAACTTTTTCATTTGCTTTGTATATATGTGGCAACTAGGATAAAAACTGGCTGGGAAACCAGCCAAATTTTGCATAGTTTTACAGCCTTAGGAAGTTAGACTTCTTGTAAACCAAAACTTTTGCTCTTGAAAATGTCAGTTTTTTCACATTAGATAGCAGTACTTCTAGCCTACATGCATCTATCCTCAGCAGTTTTGCACTGAAATAGATTTTTTTCAAATGCTATTCTTCTCTTTAATTCTTCAAGACTAGTGTATTTAGGCTTGTTTTATATGTTCTGATTAGTTCATGCATGCATACTCTCAACACTAGAACATTCTGTGCCTTATGTACCAGAATCCATGATCACTTCCAACCAACTGCTATAGAGTCTGCTTGCACAGCCTAACTTGATCTCCCCCAGTGTACATGGTCACAGATGTTAACACCACAAGAAAGAATAGGGTGAACTGATATGACTGCCATCTTGGCTGAAGCTGCTAATTCTAATCTTTTGGGAACTGTAAGTTCTGAATACCCTTAAGTAATATCAATTTAAATATTTCCCTGATATCATACTTGAAAATGTTGATAAGAACAGACTCTGGGGACTCTTGAGCCTGGAAAATATCAATAATAAGCTTGACCAGCTACAAATAACAGATGCTTTTGTCTTTGTTTCCAAGCCTTATGGGCCCAGGTTCCCATGTACCAATGGAGCTAATTCAAGGATGAGCACAGACTTTCTTAGGAGAATTCTTAAAAGAGCTGAAATCAGGAACCTGCTACTTCAAGACAACTGCAATTGCTGCTGAGTTCATGATACCGGAAATCTGTAATTTTTGAGCTTTAACGTAGTTTTCTATTTTCAGTGTTTTTAATCTGTTTTGAACTAATCTCAAGTTGCTTCATAGAGTCACTAAAGAGCAAAAGAGGAAATGTGTAGGGAAGGAGAATCTTGCAAAGATGTCCTCCAAAACATAGAGTGTTTCCAATGAACTTCCACTGAAGCATAAATATTAGGAAATTTTTTGATTAAAGAAATTCTGAGCTCGGATACTTGTGGACTACATTTACTTCACAGGATGATATGGGGTTACAGGGCAAAAATAAGTTCTGCCCATGAATTCTGGTTTACCTAGGAATTTTTTTAAAGCAATCATTTCTGAGCCAGTAATTGAAGGAAAGAATTACTATACTTAAGGGAAAAATGGATCAATCTGCAAAGCAGGAGGTAGTGTTGGGTCAGTGACTACAAGCTCCATGCAAAGTGTTCTCTAGAGATAAGATGGCTTTTGATAGATTGAGCCTGTTACTTATCTAAATGTATTCAGAGACAGTAACTTTTTTGGTATTTTTCACTCAAGCTGACACTAGGATCTTCAGTTTACAGATAAGTTGATGCCTTTATGAACAATATATTCATAAAGGCATCCACCTAAGTTCTTATGGAAAGAGACCATAGAAAAAAATATAACTTTTATTAAATTATTTTACTGGTAATAAAGGAATCTATTCTCTTTGTAAAAAATTGGGTCACAAAATTGATTTTAAAAATGAACATTAAAAATGCCCATATTTCATAATTCAAATGTGTACTCTTAGTTTTAGTGCCTTTTTTAAAGAGTCATTTCTACAATATGTTACTTTAGACAATTGATATAATTGTGTAAGTACTGTTTTATACTTGTATTTGTCAACTCACTACTACATTGAAATAACCTTTCCACATGAATAATATTTATTACAAATATCTGTGTTTTCTACCTGATATTTCAAAAATACACATCATAATTCACTTGACTGTTTAGCTTTGTGTAGACATTTCCAATATTATGAAAAATATATTGTGAAATATAACCTATATGCATGTGTTTTTCCAATATTTCTTGTTTAGACTACATTCCTAAGAGTATGAGTATCTGACCAAGGAACATAATCAATTCCTCCATCCTTTATACATAAATTCATGCTTATTTCCAGAATATTTAATACCAATGAGCACTCAGCAGCACTGTACAAAAGAGTCTCATACATCTTTGTTAATTTTCCAGTAAAAAATATTTCATATTTTAAACTGCGTTTCCTTGAGCACTTACAAAATAGAGATTATATGAGATATCTAACTTATTCCATGAGAATTACCTATTCATTATTTTACCTTTTCTTTATAATAGTGTGCATGGACATTATCTTTACTTGCAAATATTATTTCTATAGCAACAATTTTATATCAACTATTGCAATCATCTTTCCAGGTTTATCTCTGTCTTTATGTATTTGAATCCTTTTGTTTTGGGCTATGCTTTTACACCACTGTATGTTTGCATAGCATGTCTTTCTCATCAAGAGATCAGGTACATTTTTATGTTTTGTTTCTTGCTTTTGAGCAGTTGATGCTGTAAGTTTTTGATTCATGTGGGTTTTTTGTTGGTTTGTTTTATTTTGTTTTCTAACATTTTTGGTGGTGATATCAAATTACATTTACACTGGTTTGGGGGTTTCACTTTGCTTTGTATTTTTTTTTTCTGCCATAATTATAGAAATTGTACGTTTATAGAAAAAGCATGCAGAAAATACAAAGTTCCAATATGACTACCTCATATTATTAAAACCTTGGATTAGTGGGGTACACTTGTTACAACTAATGAAAATTTTTATTTATAATTGTACAGTTAACTAAATTCCATGGTTTACATTAGGGTTTAATGTTTTTGTGATATAGTTCTATATTTTCTTATTAACTTTTATAATACTAACATATATAAAAGCTAAACTTATATTGTTTTGATAAATACCTACCAGTGGCTGAAAAAACTCTTCTTACCCACACTGAAAAATATATAAGATTTTAAAAAAATATTGTTTATATTAATGTCCTTTTGGAATTTGACTTTACTTGCTTCTTATTGACCTTATTTGTATTCATACACTTTTGAATTTATTTATCAAACCTAATATTTTTCTATTGCCTGATGTATTGATTTCTGTGCAAAAATTTTTCCATATATACATTTCCACCCATCTTTTGTTGAGTACTTATTTCTTTTATATACACTCAGAGTTTCTCAAATTTTTTTTCATAATATTATAAAAATAATTATTTCAAGCATAAGATTTAGGATATGTGCTTTTCTTATTTTGGATCTTTTAAAATAATTATTTGGAAATAGTGATGTTCTTAAATTTCTCTATGCCCTTTGTTATTTTTCCTACATTAAATATGAAAATATTTGGTCTCAATAAGACTAAGGCCTATACACAACATTACATGGCTAATTATCAGTGAATACAAAATAAAAATAAATTCTATCATAAAGAGTATGATCTGACCAATAAATTATTATGTTTTTGTATTCTCATATTTAAATAACTTTTCTGAATAGGTCCAGAGAATATTTCTTAATCTCATAATCTTCCTTATATGGAGTGTTGAATTTCAATTGACTCCTGATATTTATTATGATAGCAGTTCTCCAAACAGTAAATTCTAAAGTTACAAATAAATTAGGAGTATATTGTGCTACATCAAGATGTAGGTTGTATCCTCTTCATTCTTGCAGAGGCATTTGATAAGGAATATTTGGTATTCCTATATAATTGTGTTTCAGTGAAACATGTGCTCACAAATCTAACTGCCACTATGTATCTTTTTGTGCCTCAAGTGTTAACTCTGTTTACTTGAGTTTGAATTGTGGCTACATGATCTCTAATTTTAAATTGATGTTTGGTAGTTGCCCTGAAACAAATTAGAAATAAAACGGCTAAGAGACTCTGGAGCTGAGCCTCATCAGCCTGAATAATGAGGAAATAAACACAGGTAGGCAGATGCTTGCTCAAGAATTCAAGCCTCGTGTCATCCTTAAAGGTCCACTTTTTATTCCTCTTTTTCTATTTGAGAAAATCATGTGGCTGAAATTAGGAAAGGATCCAGCCATGTATGATTGAGGGAAAATGTGCCTTGTATCAAAAAAGTCATAAAGAGTGCTTGTATGATGAGTGTAGAAGAAAGCTATATATTCAAAACTGTATATGATTAAAAATATAGCCATAATTAAAGTCCAGGGTTTCTCTCTTTGGGTTATCAATATTAAAAGAAAGAAATGACTTGAGATACATATTATTGCCTTAATCAAAATTGATCTACCAATACCATAATTCTTGTGTTATTTGCAAATTAATCAATTGTCCATATGCAAAATTTGATCATGAAGCAAGTGAACAATGTGACAGAATTCATCCTTCTTGGCCTGAGGCAGATCTCAGATATGCAGAAACTATTGTTTTTCATGTTTACAATCATCTACTCTCTCACCATAACAGGCAAACTATTCATTCTTGGAACAATTGTCACCAGCCCAGCACTGGGCTCTCCAATGTGTTTTTTTTTTCTGTCTTTTTTGTCCTTTCAAGATGGTATCTTCTCTTCTACTATGGCCCAAAAATATTATTTGGCTTCCTAGATAAGAAGAAATCTACTTCATTCATTGGATGCATAACTCAGGTTTTTGCGACACATTTCCTTGGTGGAGTTGAGATCTTCTGCTCATGGTGATGGCCTATGGCTGCTATGTGGCCATTTGCAAGCCCTTGCATTACATGATAACAATGAACTGGTGGGTATGTGGCCTTCTGGTGGTTGTGTCCTGGGTTGGGGATTTTCTTCATAGGCTGATTCAAATCATTTTCATACTGTGGTTTCTCTTCTGTGGCCCCAATGTCATTGATCACTTCTTATGTGATAGTTACTCACTGCTGAAAATTTCCTGTTCAGATGCACACATCTTTGGCCTCTGTGTTGCTGTCAACAGGGGGTTCCTGTGCATGCTCAGTTTCTCAATTCTTTTCACCTATTGTGTTCTCATCGTTTACCCCCTCAGAAATAACAGCTCTGAAGGACAGTGGAAGGCGCTCTCCACCTGTGCCTCACATATCACTGTGGTTGTCTTATTCTTTCTATCCTGTACATTTGAATACCTTCAGCCCATGAATACATTCTCCTTTGATAAAGCAGTGGCTGTATTTTACATTATGGTAACACCCATGTTAAACCCTTTAATCTGCACCCTCAGAAATGCAGAAGTGAAAAATGCCATGAAGAAGTTCTGGAATCAAAGAGTGATCTTGGACAACAAATAATATAAATAGATGAGATAGAAAAAGACAAAACCTGTTCAAACATTAAATTCACCTGGGGGTAATTCAAAAGATAATGGTCTTACAGTCAAAGTATGTTGGTATAAGTATATTCATGCCCTTGTTATGTGAAACCTTGAATGGTTCCTGTATTAGTCAGCCAAAGGGGTGCTAATGTGAAATGCCAAAAATGGGTTGGTTTTTATAAAGGGTATTTATTTGGAGTAGAAGTCCACAGATACCAGACCATAAAGTGTTAAGTTTCTTCTCTCACCAAATTCCATTGTCATATGTTGGAGCAAGACAGCTGCTGATGTTTGCCAGGGTTCAGGCTTCTTGGGTTCCTCTCTTCCTGGGGCTGTGTTTCTCTCCAGGATTAGCATGTCTGGTTCCTCCATAAGGTCACCTGTAGCCTATCAGGCGAATGGCTCACATCTTTTCTCCTAGGGCCTTCTCTCCAACATCAGAACTCCAACATCAAAACTGCTTCTCTAAAACTGCTTCTTCTCTGTTCTTTGTGATGCCTTTTATATTTTTTCCCCCACACACCCAAGGGGTGGGGCTCAATGCCCTACTGATGTGGCCCAGTCAATGCCCGAATCATAACTTAATCATGCCCAGATTAACCAATCAGTTCACAAGCATGATCCAATTATATTTTTGGAATTCATAATTACATCAAATTGCCCAATGGCTACAGTTCCCTTTTCATAAAATATCAATTTTTTATTTAAAAGTTGACAAAAGTCCCTTCCTATTAGAAAATTCTGTGCATGTACAAATTATTGATCATTGAGACATTGTTAATTGACATAAAATTTTCAGTTTTGAAAATCTATGTTATTATCTATTCAATAGAAAAATTATCTGCAAATCTTTAAGTATAGCTTATGCAACCAATAATCCAAGTATTTAACGTATATTAAAAACTTTTAGTGCTAACAATTGTGTTGAAATTGAATTGTTTTATTTCCAGCTACTGAGCTCAGTATAGTCATATTACTGTGGGAAATAGTTATCAATCAGAAATTAATATATTTTGAAGAATCAGATAAGTTAATAAGGCAAGTTTCATCCAAAATTTATGCTGTTGCTGTGTTGCACAAACCCTGGAGCACATTTGCATTGTAACTTGTCTATTCCAAGAACAGGTTATTTTCCCTGCCTTAAGCCAGGGATGCATATTATATTCATTCATGTACAGCCATAGAGCAAACTTGCATAAAATATTCCCAATTAGAGTAAATATGTAGAACAATTTTCCAACAAAAATTCTAGGCAACACTTATCTCCAAAATATCTTTTATTGGATGGATTTGAACCTTAGGTAATAGGAACAAAAATAATTAGTACAAAAGAGAAAGATTATGCTATCTGAATTATGAAGGCAGAAAGTCTGCACATTCAGATTTGAATAGAAATTTGGAGATCAATTGATTATGACTTGAGATGTAGTCACTTACACTGCAATTCTAAGATAAAGCCTCCAGATATAAGAAGACCCAGATTAAGACCAAGGCAGATAACCTACCAATCTGAGTGATGCCATTTCTGTTTCTGAAAGAATAGTAGTAACCCAAATTACTCCTGTCATGCAAGATCCTCATGATATATGTTTCATGCACACTAATATTCTAGAGTTAGTAAAGAATTGATTCCAAATGGGAGATCACTTTTTCTCAATATTCCCAATCTATTTACCAATCACCAAATATCCAAATAAACCAAACATATTTTCAGACCTCTTGTGTATAAGAAGGGTCATGTGACTAGTTCACAGATGTGATGTGTCTCCTACTCAGGCTGAGAGATTCAGGAGGTAATGTGCTACTATCTTTGTCCAGCTTCCTTTATCCTTACTACAGCAAACCTAGAAAAATGCATGAACATGGTAGTACTAAAAGGAAGTTACCTGGATTACTGAGTAACTATACAACAAATGCACTACATGAAGACTTAACAATCAGAGGATTTTTACTGAATGAAAATAAAGTTTTACTTGTTAAACCACTGATATTTCAGGATTCATTGGTTACCAAAGCAAAACACAGCTTTTCCTGAATAATGCATTGAATATATTTATCTCCACAAAGATTTATAAGATAAAAGAAAAGATTAGCATAATTTTTGCTGCTCTAGATTCTCAAATATTGTAGAATGGATAAAGAAAAATCCTTACAATTCAAGTCAAATTTAACCTTTATCATTTTTTGTGTAATACTCTATACTAATTAAAGTATTGTTAACACCATCTTTTTCTCCCTTGCCTAATTGTGAGACAATGCTAAAGAAAATTATACAATTGTATACTAGAGGGTGCCTACAACAATTATAAACTCAATTATGACCTTATTTTCCAATGCTTCTTTTTAAAATACAATTTTAATAATATATACAATCCAAGCATGAATACACATAAGCAATAAGTGTACAGTAAAATTTGTGAATTTACAAAGCAAATATGCATATCAACATACAAGTCTCCCATACATCTCCCTATGGCCAACACCTTGCCTTGTTGTGAAACAGTAGTTACAAAATATAAAAGAGTATCATCAAAATTTTACTACTAACCATAGCACATATTTTACATTTTGTGTATTTTCCCCAACCCACCCATTTATTAACACACTATATTATTATTATATATTTGTTTTTGTTCAGGAGAAGATTTTCTCATATTTGTCCTGTTAACCTCAGTCCATAATCCACTACTGAATTCACTGTTATACAGGCCCATACTTTGTACAATCCATTCAAAGCATACATTCAGTGGATATCATTTTCTTCACAGATTTGTGCTGTCATCACCTCAGTAAATTTTAGAACATTTTCATTATTCCTAAAGGAAAAATCTCATACTCCTTTATATCCCCCTGTTGCTATCCCTTAGTATTGAAATAATATCTTCTTGTCTTTACTGCAAAATATTACAATATTGCTGTTAACTACCAACTCTAATTTACATTAGAGATAAGTTTTCTGTGTATCACCATATTAATAGCATTTGGTAAAAGAAAAGCATTCTTAAATTTATATTATTAACAATATCTGAGACAGAATAATAATGAGGGAATATTAGGCTTATGAGATATCAAAAAGTTTCATAGAGGAATGCAATTATATGATACCGTAAATGTCAAATTACTAAAGAGATAAATGAAACAGAATAGAATTTGAGTATCAATCAAAACACATTTGACTAAGATCTGGAACAAGACAAGCTAAGATCTGGAAAAGACAAGGATGTCCACTGTTACCACTTTTAATTATCTTTGTACTAGAAATACTTGCTTGAGCACTTAAGCAAGAAAAATGAAAAAATGCATCCAAATTTGGAAGGAAGAAGTAAAACTTTTATTATTTGCAGATGACATGATACTAAATGTAGAAATTCTCAAAAAATCTACAACAAAGGTTCTAGAGCTGATAAATCATTTCAGTAAAGTGGCAGAGTATAAGATTAATACACAAAAATTAGTAGCATTTCCATGCACAAGTAATGAGAAATCTGCGGTGAAAATCAAGAAAAAAAAATTCCATTTTCAATAGAACTGAAAGAACCAAATATCTAAAAAGAAACTTAACTAAGGACATAAAGTACTTGTACACAGAAAACTATGCAACATTTTCAAAGGTAATCAAAGAAGACTTAAATAAGTGGAAGAATATTCCATGTTTATGGATTAGAAGATTAAAAATCATTAAGATGTCTATACTACCCAAATTGATTTACAGATTTAATGCAATGTAAATAAACATTCCAACAGCATTTTTTTACTGAATTGGAAAAGAAAATTATCAACTTTACTTGGAAGGGTAAGAGGCCCAAAATAGCCAAAAAGATCTTGAAAAAGAAAAAACAAAAGGCAGAATCACACTCCCTGACTTTAAAACATACTACAAAACTACAGTGGTCAAAACTGCATGGTATTAGCACAAGGATAGACACACTGACCAATGGAACCAAACTGAGAGTTCAGATATAGACCTGCACATATAAAGCTAACTGATACTCAAAAAGGCCACCAAGCCCACTCAACTCAGATACAATAGTCTCTTCAACAAATGGTGCTTCGAGAACTGGATATCCACATTGAAAAGATTGAAAGACAAACACCATATCATGGCCCATATAAATATTTACTCAAAATGGATCAACGACCTAAGTATAAGAGCCAAGACCATAAAGCTCCTAGAAGATAATGAAGGGAAGAATCTAAGAGATCTTGTAGTAGGAAATGGTTTCACAAATTTTATACCCAAAGCATGAGCAACAAAACAAAAAAATAGGTAAATGATACCTCCTTAAAATAAAAAATAAAAAAAAGGTTGTGCTTCAAAGGAGTTTATCAAAGAAAGTGGAAAATTAGCTTACTCAATGCCAGAAAATATTTGGGAACCACTTATCAGATAAAAGGGTCTAATACTTAGTGTATATAAAGAAATATTACATCTCAAAAACAAAAAGACAATCCATTTTATAAATGGGCATGAGAATTGCATAGACATTTTTCCAAAAAGGAAATACAAATGGCTATAAAAGTGCATGAAAACATGCTCAAAATCACTAGCTTTTAGAGAAATACTAGTCAAAACAATGAAATACCACCTGACACCTATTAGATTGACTACTATTAAAAAACAGGGATCTACAAGTTTTGGGAAGGATGTGGAGTAAGAGGAACACTCATCCACTGTTGGTGGGAATGTAGAATGGTGTATCCACTGTGGAGGATAGTTTGGCAGTTCCTCAAGAAGCTAAGTATTGAATTCCATAAGATCAGGCAATCCCACCATAATGAATATACACGGAAGAATTGAAAACAGGGACACAAATATATATATATATACATATATATATATATGCACACCCATGTTCATCACAGCATTATTTACAATTGCTAATATTTGGAAACAATCTAAGTGTCCATCAACAGATGAATGGATAAACAAAATGTGGTATATTCAGACAATATATTATTACTCAGATGTAAGAAGGAATGAAGTATTCACCCATGTGACAACATGGATGAATCTTGAAGACCTTATGTTGAATGAAGTAAGCCATTCACTAAAGGATAAATATTGTATTATCTCCTTGGTATGAACTAAGGATGTCGAGCAGAATCACAGAGATAGAGTATGGAAGATAAGTTACCAGGAGAAAGAAAGGGAAAAGAAAGTGGTGAGTCATTGCTCAATCTGGGCAGAATCTATGATAAGCTTAATGGGGATGATTTGGCAGTAGATGGGGATGATGGTGGTGTGGTAATGGGAGGGGGATTGATGGTGTTGGAGTTTGAGTTTGACTGAGGTTGGGGGCCTGGGTTGGGCTATCCATGATGCAGGGGCTAAGACTAGATGACAAAACAGGTGAACTCTGAGGAGGTTGAACACTGTGGTTAAGAATACCATTGTTGGGAGTGTTTGCTTTGCAACTATGGCAGGGGAGGGACAATGGTACAGGTCGTTGGTCATGGGTAGATTTGTGGGGAAGGGTGCAACTGGCACACATCTCTATGGAATATGAATGTGTTCATGTGGTTATAGGGTATTATCTTAGTGAGTGGAGTCCCACACAATAACCAACAAAATATTAAACTCCCACACTTGGAAGTCCTGCTACATTCTCAAATAGGGTGACAAGAATCTCTAGAATACACAGGCAGTGTCTACTAAGAGAAAACAGACCAGTACACCAAGTACTTGATAGTAACACTCATACTTATGAATCTTATCCTTGTAAAGTTGAAAATTAGCCTAATCATAGCCATTGCCCTGAGTTACTTTCTGAAAACCTGCTTGTTACTCAAACATGGCTCCTCTCTAAGCCAAACTCAGCAAATAAATTCTCAGGGATGAGTCTCCCTGACATCAGGAGATTATGACCAAACACCAACCAACAATGCATTTGGAAAAAGACCTTTACCAAAGGGGCAGATGGGGTTAAATAGAAAAGAGTTTTTATAACTAAGAGATTTCAAAATGCATTGGGAGGTCATTCCAGAGATTAAAATTATCCCTCAGGTGGATCTAACTAACTACCACAGTAAACAAAGCCTCAAACAGGGATGCTCCTGAGGGTGCTAGAGACTTCTGGACACTATAGGAACACAACCCAATGAAATCAGAACCCTTTCAGTGGGCTTTATCCTATATTATATTATAACCTGTTTCCCCTATGTAACAGAGTTAGACTCATTTATAATTTCCCTACATGTAATTATTTGAACCTTTTGTTTGAACCTATAATTAGCACTATACCCATTAATATGTCCCAGAGATTTAAATCTTTGTCTTGTTCCTATGCTGGTTGAGCTCTGAATCTCATCTGAGTTGGAGTCAATACCTACTCTCTAGTTCATCAGACTCACCCTGCACAACTAACCAAATGATGATGATGGACAACTCTCACCTCCAAAACAAAAAAGTGTCTACCACTGCAAGTAAAGCAATTCCTTCCATTTGGCCCATAAGATCTAAACCCCTTCTCATTCTGAAGCAGAGTGGGTATCATCATCCCCAAATCCTCAAGATTGAGGAATAAACAAATATAAGAGGGAAATGTAGCAATGGACCAAAGTAACCTTATTATTGTTGTAGGAATAGAAGAACTTATTGATACAAAGACAGTTGGTACCACAAGTTTTGAGGGGAGAGATTGGGAAGAATAAGTTGAACACAAGGCATTTTTAGGGCACTGGAATTGTTCTGAATGATCTTGCAGTTATTGGTACAGGCCATTATGAATCTTTTCCAAAAATCTCTAAAATTGTACGGTGCAAAGTGTAAATCATAATGTAAACTACAGACATTGGTTAGTAATAATGCTTCAATATTTGTTCATCAATTGTAACAAATGTTATCACACTAATGTAAGATGTTATTAATAGGGGGAAATGTGAGAAGGGGAGGTTTTAACTATATGGGAATCACGTATACTTTTAATGTAACTTTTTAATAATATAAAATTTAAAAAAATAGTTTGTCACATAAAAAAAGTACACTTTTGAGAATTTAGTTTACTATAACCTTGGGATTTCAGAAATAGTTAAATGGTAAAAGTGAGCAACTATTTTAAAAAATCAACAATCAGGAATAACAATTGAAATTCATCTATTTAGCTATTAATCTTTAAATAAAGTTCAACTGGATAAAAAATTTTACATATGCAATATAACACCAACAAATTGTTTAATAATTAATTTTTTTAAATGGGGAAAAATATTTTGGTAAGTTTAAATGCAGGAAAGGATTTTTAAAAAGCTAAAACAATAGTAAAAACAGAATACTGAATGATCTATGTCAATATAAAAAATTTCAACTAGGAAAATTTTATACAGCATAGAAATGTCAAAAATCACAAGAGGTAAAAATAACAATCATATATACCATCATAAAAGGAAAAGAGAGCAAATGTGGCTCAAATGGTTGGGCATCTGTTTCCCATATGGAGGGACCTGGGTTTGATATCTGGAACCTCCTGGGAAAATAAGGAAAAATATTGAAGGTGCACGGTCACGCCAACAGGCCCTGTGAGCTGGTAAGCCATCTGGCCCCATGAGCAGGTCAGCCCACAGGCCCCATGAGTAAGTGAGCTGTCTGGCCACACAAGCATATGAGCCCCCAGGCCCTGAGAGCTTGTGAGTCCCCAAGCCCCACTTAACTATGCAGGAAGAGGATGACATAACAGGAGAGAGACACATTAAAGAGCAAAGATGAGACACACCGAATATCAGGAACTGAGGTGGTGCAGGTGGCAGAATGCTTTTCTCCCACATCAGATTTTCCCAGGATTGAATCCCAATGAAGACAGGATGAGAAGAGAGGGCAGGAAACAGACACAGAGAATTGCCAAACAAATGGACACAAACAGCAAAAATGGGGCCAAGGAGGGTTTAAAATGGATTTAAAAAAAAAAGAACTCCTAAAATAAATAAATGAATAATCAAAAGGAAGAAATCTTAGCATGTCATTAACTCATAAAAATCAGGAGGGAAATATTCAGTAATCAAATAAATTAGATAAAAGCATTATTAGACATTTTGATTAAGAAATACAAATAATTTAAAAATATTAAAAGGGATAAAACTCAATTATATTGAAAGAAATTCAATTAAGGTATACAAAAGAAATACAATTTCCATATCTAGTCAGATTATCCTACACGATACATTTTTATCATAAAGATGTTGTTGAGAATGTGTACAATCATTTATTCTAACAGACTGTGCTGAGTAGGGTAGTTGGTACAAGATCAAGGATGGGATATTGGAAATAACTATAAGCATCAACATTTTACATGCACATACAGTTTGACCCATCAATTTCATTTCTAGAGACTAATATTTGCACATATTCTAAAACACCTATATTTTTTATGGTATTTTTTGTCATAGATAAAATGGGAAACCGCATATAGAAAATTGGATTGTTAAATTTTAGTTCTTCTTAATGAAGGAGTATTATATAGTAAGAAGATAACTTTAAATGAGTTAGTTCTGTATAGACTGGTATGGAAATATCATTAATATCTTAGGTAATAAAGTACAAAATAGTCAACATTCAGACATAAATATGCATTCATATAAAACATTTTAGTTTGCCAAACCTTCTGAGGCAAAGTACTTGAAATGGGTTGGCTCTTATAAAAGGGGTTTATATGGCTAAAAGCTTACATTTCTGAGCCTGTGAAATGTCCAAATCAAGGCACCATAAAGTTGCATTCTCATCAAAGGCAGCTATTGATGATCCTGTTGTCTGGCCATATAGTAAAGCAAAATGGTGACCTATCTCTGCTAAGGTTATGTTAATGTGCTCTAAATTCAAATTACTGTCTTCATGGTTGATGCTACACTTACTGGCTGGCTGATATGTCTGTCCATTTTCTCCATTGGCTCTTTTTAATATGTCAGAATATTTTATTTCCACTATGGGTCTATTTATAAGGAATTCCATGACTCAGGAGGAAAAAAAGGCTTTCCATGGTTAGAATAATTTACCATAGACACATATAATTCTATAACTACATAAAAAGATTGCAGATAGCAATTTTTGAAGAATGTTTTCCTACTAAGTTCTTTTTTAGTAAATTTAGAAAAGAAAATTTACTATTCAGATTTTTTCCCCATCTTATTCTATGGTGTTGTAAAGGTTAAAGTAGTTGATTTTAAAAAAAAATATTTTGTGGGTATGTTTTTATGTTTTTATAATTTATTGACTTATACCACTTATACATGAGCATACATAAACAATAAATGTATAGTAATAATTGTGAACTTACAATACAAACATACATAACATCATACGGTGCTCTCATACCTCACCCTGCCAACAATATCTTGCATTCTTGTGAAACATTTTTAACTAATGATTAAAGAGCATCCTCAAAATATTATTACTAATCAAATTATATTCCCCCAAACCACCTGATTAATATTATTTTTGTATCATTTATACATGAACATACATAAACAATAAGTGAACAGTAAAAGTTGTGAAATTAAAAAGCAAACATTCATAACATCATACAGAGGTCCCATACATCAACCCTCCACCAACACCATACATTGTTGTGAGACATTTGTTACAAATTATGAAAAACTATTGTCAAAATCTTACTACTAATTATAATCCTTATCTTACATTTGGTGTATTTTCCCCCAAACACACCCTATTATTATTTTTAACATATATTTTTATGACAGAACTTGTAAACTTACAAAACAATCATTCACATGTGCAGAATTCCCAAACAACACCCCTCTATCAACACACCACACCCTGGTGGAATATTTGTTACAGATTATGAAACAATATCACCTGATTATTACCAGGTCCACAGTGTATATTTGACACTTTTTTCATACTACCCCATTATCAACACAGTACATCTTTGGCATAGATGCAAGAATATTACATTATTACTGCTAACTACAATCCATAGGTTACTACAGTTGTATTTTTCCCATGCTTCTCCATATTCCCACCACCATGCAATATTGATGTACATCTACTCTAGCTCACAAAGTACACTCTTACATCTGTACCATCATTCACTATTCTCATCCACCTCCGGGTTTACTGTGCTATTCAGTCCCTAGATTATTCTCTAGCTTTCTGTCTATTGGCATTTACATCCCTAGACTACCCTTTTCAGCCACATCTGCATTTATAAACCAGCTGTTGCTCACTATAATCTGTTACCATCAATTCTGTAGATTTTCACACTTTTACAGTAAATCTAATAAAAACTTCTACATACATTAATATTAGTAGTCCATCTCAGTCCTCCTTTTACCACCTTTAAGAATCCACCACCTACCACCAGGTCTTGAAGATATTTCCCTACATTTTATTCTAGAAGTTTTATGGTTCTTGTTTTTATATTTAGGTATTTGACTTATTTTGATTAATTTTTTATTGGGTGTGAGATAGGGGTCCTCTTTCCTTCTTTTGCTTTGGATATCCAATTTTCTCAGCACCATTTGTTGAATGGGCTGTTCTGTCTGAGTTGGGTGGGTTTGACAGGCTAGTCAAAAATCACTTGACCATAGATATGAGGGTGTGTTTTTTAACCATCAATTTGGTTCCATTGGTCTATGTGTCTGTCTTTATGCCAGTACCATGCTTTTATTTTTTAATCACTGTGGCTAGGTAATATGACTTAAAGTCTGGAAATGAGAGTCTTCCACTTTGCTTTTCCTTTTTAAGATGCTTCTGGCTATTCAGGAGCCTTTACTTTTCTAAATAAATTTGATAATATTGTTTTCCATTTATTTAAAAAATGCTGGTGGATTTTTTATAGGGCTTTCATTGAATCTGTATATCAATTAGAGTAGAATTGACATCTTAATGATACTTAGTCTTTCAATCAATGAGCATGGAATATTCTTTCAGTTATTTAGGTCTTTTTAAAAAAATTTTAACAATGAGTTCTAGTTTTCTGAATACAAGTACTTTAAATCATTGGTTAAGTTTATGCCTGAATATTTTGGTTTTATCTGTCATATTTTATTTTCACCACTCTTTTGATGCTTTTAGATACTTTTATTGATATAATCTTCATTTCTAGTTTCTTCTCCAGGCCTCTCTCTCCTGTCTTTACTTTTCAGGCTGTAGCACACCCTTTAGTATTTCCAGCAAAGCAGGTCTCTTGCTGAAAAACACTTTCAGTTTCTGTTTTTCTGTGAATATTCTAAACTCGCCCTCATTTTTGAAAGACAATTTTCCTGGATATAAGATTTTTGGCTGGAAGTTTTACTCTTGCAATATATAAAATATATCATACCACTGTCTTCTTGCCTCCATGGTTTCTGGTGAGAGATCAACAGTTAATCTTATTGGGTGTCTCCTATATATTATGCATTGCTTTTCTCTTGCTGCTCTCATAATTCTCTCTTTGTCTTTGGTATTTGACATTCTGATTAGTATATGTCTTGGATTTGGTTTATTGGATTTTTTTCAGATTGGAGTACGTCGTGCTTCTTGGACATGGATACATATGTCCTTCAATAGGGTTGGGAAATTTTCTACCATTATTTTTTCAAATATTCTTTCTGTGCCTTTTCCCTTCTTTTCTCATTCTGGGACACCCATGCCATGGATGTTTGTGGTCCCTTGCTGTTCTTTAGTTCCCTAAAACCTTGTTCAAGTTTTTCCAAACTTGTTTTCATCTGTTTTTTTGTATGTTCACGTTCAGAAGCCATTTCTTCAAGCTCACCAGTCCTTTTTTCTGCCTCTCAAATCTGCTAGTATATGATTACAGTGTATTTTTAATTTCATTTATTGCACATTTCAATCTCATAACATCTGCTATTTTTCTGCGTATATTTTCAAATTCTTCTTTGTGCTCAACCAATGTCTTCTTAATATCCTTAATTTCCTTAGCCATCTCATTAAATTTATAAGAAGATTTGTTTGAACATCTATGATTAGTTGTCTCAACCCTTTTATGTCATCTGGAGGATTATCTTGTTCCTTTAAGTTGACCATATCTTCCTGTTTCATGGTGTGAATTGTAATTTTTTGTTGGTTTTTCTTGGCATATGGCTTATTAGGGAATTTATTCTGGGTGCAGTTTTTGTCTTTACGTTAGAGCTTCCTGCCATTTCTCCCTTGCTGGTTGTGTAGTAGGAGCCAAGAATATAATTGTTGCTATAAGCTGTGGAGGCTCAAGCTACCAAAATTACCTCAGGGACCAATGAAGCTTCTCCCCAACTTTCTCCTTTCTCAGATGTAGAGACAGAGCCACAGCTGTGTGGAATAATCCAACTCATGCAGGACTAGAGTGTAGTTGCTGAGACAGACTGATGAAGCTTCATGCCTTTCACCCCTGCCTGGGGCAGGAATGGAGCTGCAGATGTGGGCAGCAATCTATGCAATGCAGGTCCAAGATGACCACAGTTGCTCCAGTAGACTTCCAATTATTCAGTCTATGCCAGCTAAATGTACTTGCAGTTACCTGGATAGGCTTGGTAAGGCCTATCATCTTCCTCCCTGCTAGAGATGGCTGAAGCCTAGGCTAGGACTGCAAGCTAATCTGGGTCAAAGAAACCAGTCTCTACTGTCACTGTGATTTTCAGTCAGCCCAGCTTCCCCTCATGCAGGGTGTGGAGTCAAAATGGTGGCTACTAGCCTCTATCTGACTTGGAAAGACGCAAATTTTACCTGTTTTAAGGGTTATAATTTAGCCAACTGAACTGATTAATCAGTAGCTTCAATCGGTGGTGAACCATCTTTTTCTCACCTATTTTTGGGAAATGGAGCTTCCAATTCCTGCCACAGAATAGTTCCTGGGGTGGCTTGTGCTTCCAAATTAGGATGATCTATGGCCTCCATGGTGTGGCTGGTAATTTCCCGGAGAGGTTGGTGCAGCTCCTCCCAGCTTCCACCCTCCCTAAGGTGGGCCTGGGGCTTAGGCTACAGTGGTAATGTGATCTAGATGGAAAAAAAAGCCAGTCCCTATCAGCACCATGATTTTCAGTCAGCCTTTCTTCCCTTCATTTCAGATGCGGCATTAAGATGGCGGCCACTGGTGTCTTTCTGACTTGGATAGGTTCAAACTTTAGCTGTTCTTAGGAACTTTAGCTTTCTGAAATTACTAATCAGTAGCTGAAGTTGGTGCCCAACTGTCTTTTCCACCCCCATTTTGGTAAGTGGAGCTTCCAATTTCAGCTGTGGAACAGCTCCCAAGGCAGCTTGTGCCTCCAGTGGAAGATGGGCACCAGGCTCTGTGGCATGGAGGGCTCTACTTATGAATCTTCTTTGCAGATGGGCAGCCTCCTCCTTCCATTCTTTCAAGGTTGTTGAGGATGCACTTCTGGTCTCCTGGAGCCCCCAAATAAGTGCTTTACATAGCTGTGGGTGATCACCAACTTCCTTGTAGAAGGAGCTGATTCTGAGAGCTCTTTACTCTGCTGCCATCTTGCTGGTTGTCTGCTTTTAGATTTTTTAGAGGGCTTTCTATGACTTATTTATATCATGCCTCAAGCCTAGGGAAACAACTCCTGAAAAAGTTATGTCAGTACTTAAAAGGATATAATTTTCTCCATGAGAGAGCAAGAGATCATGGGGCATTTGATCCATTCACACATCCACATTTATCTTGAATTTTGCAATTGGTGTGTGACCAAGAAAATTTCTCACTTTATTAAATTTACTGGTGTTTTCCACAAAATAAGAATAAGCATTCATATGTAAAGATGCTACAATAATCACATCATTAGAGTCAGAAACATGTAACAATGAGAAAAAATAAACTCAAAAAACCTTACGGCATTATTGCAAGTCTAAAATAAAAAATCAGCTTATTCAGTTTGTTTCATGAAGGTGATAATTTATCACCTATTTCTTCACTTTGCTATTGCAACTTCTTATTCCGTTTATTTAATCCTCAATTTATTATCCCTTGAAATCTTGTTATATATGTTAGAAATTTCTTCTCCATTTTTAATGTAATAATTTTTTTTCAATTATTTATTATTTAGAAATTTCATTGGATTCCAATTTTGTGTCTAGGTCTCTGTTATGAACTAGGAGTAAACAATTAATTAAACAGGAAAAAGTTCCTTCTAGCATTGACCGTATAATCTTGTAATTGATTCAGATAACAAATAATGGAATTGATTAATAAAGTAATCATAGACTGTGATAAGTGCTATTAATCCTGCAAATAGAGCCTGGAACGGAAAATAACAGGCAGAATTCTGTAGATGAAGTAAGCAGAGAAGGCCTTTTCTAAAGGTGATATTTAAGCTGAGCTCTAAATGATGAGAAAAGTGCTGGTATATGTAGAAGGACCCAATTGTGGAAAAGTTTCCACATACTGCATCATGGGAACACAGGTTCAAGTAAAACAGATTTTTAGTAAGGGACCATTTTATTTCTTACACAGCACAAAGGATCCAAAAAGATCAGAGGAAGAGTTCCCATTATGGCTGGGTCCCCACAGAGGACAAATACTCAAGTTAGGGACTGCAAATCTGCATGCCTCACTTCCTGTTGGAGATGAGGGACATGAGTCCTGCCCTAGAAATGGTGTTTATACTTCTGAGAATGAGGAGCCCTGCCAATGACCAAAAAGCATTCAACAAACAACCTTTTTGCACTAGCAAACAGCCGGGGCTGGTTGAGTTTTAACATCATCCCAAGGTTTAATGTCCACCTGATATTTATGATTGCATATTCTAAATCATTTAATAGTTCCCTTTAAATAGACACTTGAGTTTTCTCTACTTTTTTACTATCATAAAAAATATTGTGAAATAGAACCTGCATGCATTATATTTTGCCCATTACTTTTTAATCTAGAATAGATTCCTTGGAGTAAGAAATGTTAGACCTAAGGATATGACCTATTATCAAGTCCTTATTATATAGTTGAAATTCATTTGTAGAATATTTTAAAAGCAAAACATGCTTACAAGTGCTGCATAATATAGCTTTCATGCATCCTGACTAATTTTCCAGTTAAAAATATTTTGCATTTTAAATTATACTTTTTGTTATTTTAAGAAATAAAATCGTGTTCTTTACCTAGAGGACTCCTTACCAAAGTTTGGTGTGTATTTCCATATTTCTCTCCCATTTCTCAGCAAGCTCTGTTCTTCCCCATTTCCCAAATAAATTCTTTTTACAAGCTTAAAAAAAAAAGAAATAAAAGATTCTTGATATCTCATTTTTTCCCTGAAATTATATTGTCATTAGCTTTGCCTTTTTATAAAAAAAATAAATGTTGTGAGTAGAACACTTTCTGTTCTTCGTAAATGCCAATTTTATAGAAATAGTTGTTGTCCATAATTCTTGCAATTATTTTCAAGTGTGTTCCATGTCTTCATATAATTGAAGCTATCATATTTGTCCTATGTTTCATATAATTTGCTTAACAATTTCTTTCCATTTGGACATCAGATACATAGTTATGTCATTGTTTTCTACTTTTAAACAGGTTTATGTTTTTCTTTTATTTTTATAAGGTTTCAATACATATGTCTTTTTATTTTTTCTTATGGATTTTTTTTTCTGGTTTTGGTGATAATATGCAGAAAAGACTTACACTGCTTTGACATATACCTTCTAGATTTTGAAAAACTTTTATTACTCCAAGTACAATAAGAATAATAAACTTTTCAATATCCTTTAAATTGATATCTGTTTAGGAAATGATCATAATTGATACTTACTCAGCTTATCTATGTTCATCTTTTTAAATAGTCAAATCCAATATTTTTCTATTTTCTGATGTAGCTTTTTCTGCATTCAAACTTTATCTTAATAATAATGAAATTAAATAAAACTTCATTAGGTGAGTTCATTTATAGTCCTCATTTTGTTTATTTACTGTCTTGATATTATAATGAGAAAATATTGAAAGATAAGAATATTCTTGTGTATATTCTAATTTTTTCTTTTAGCAATAATTTGGGAGTAAGCAAAAAATTATATTTTTACCTTTATGATACAAACTTCAACAAAAGTTTAACAATGTTCTTCAATTATTCTATGCCTTTTGTTATTATTACTACATTATATATTTTAAAAATTAAACTCAGTATTACAAAAGGGCCATATAAACTTCACATGGCAACTTATCAGTGAAAACAGAATAGAAAAATAATCTGACTATTATAAAGAATATGCTCTCTCCAATAATTTAAGGGGCTTTTATTTCCTTAATGTATCCATTTTCAGAACATAGGGAATATTTCTAATCTTACTCAAAATAAGTACTGATTTTCAAAATTTCCCTGATATATAAATGTAACTACAGTTATACAATAGTGAAATCAGGAATTTCAAATAATTTGGGTGTCTATAAATTCAATCATACTGTTTGTTTTTCTTTTCCAGAGGATATTATTCCTCTAGAGGTTTTTCATAAAGAATCTGTTTTTTCTTATGCAATTCTGTTTCAATGTAGTATTCAGTGACAACCAGTCATGGTGTATCATACTACAGCCACAATTATATATTAATTTCTGTAATACTAAAATCACTACATCATCCCTTATTTCACACTGAAATCATTTGATGTTTTATATTCACTCTGAAGCAATTTAAAATTTATAAGGCTAACTAAATCTGCATCTTAGTCTTATCAGCTGGAGTAATGAAAATGAAATGTCAGGTAGTGGGCATTGATATTTCAAAATTCTGCTTCTCTGTACAAGCTTCTTTTTATTCCTGTTTTCTATGGAAGAAAATATTATGGAAGTGATTGAAAAGGCTCCATTGA
>JAQZBX010025154.1:0-29718 GCA_029593785.1 Cabassous unicinctus | reverse complement strand
TTTTTTTTTTTTGAGGCACCAGAGTCCAGGGATTGAACCCGGGACCTCATATATAGGAAGCCGGCGCTCAACCACTGAGCCACATGGCTTCCCCAAGTTGGTTTTATCGTTTACTGTTGCTTGTTTTTGTTGTTGTTGTTGTTGTTGTTGTTTTCAAGAGGCACTGGGAACCAAACCTGGGACCTCCCATGTGGGAGGCAGGCACTCAACTGCTTGAGCCACATCCGCTCCCTGATTTTAATAATTAACAGAGAAGGGTGGATGAAGCACATCTTGAAAAATATTTTTAAACAAACTACAAATCTCCAATCTTATTTAGTGTTCCTAAGAACAGACATCTTGTCCTTTTGTTGTTCTAGCACAGCAGTCAAAGTTCTCCACAGGCCCCAACCCCAGGAAAGAAGGAATCAAAGAGATTCCAACTGAAGAAATATGCCAAAACAATGATAATTTACCACTGGTAATCAAACCTTTGTTTTGAAGTATTTTCATACTCAAACTACTTTATGATTTGTTAGGAATGAAGGAAGAGCATACAATGATGACAGTTAAGATTACAGAATAAATTTATATTCAAACTAAGAGATGGTCTCAGAATCTGATTTATAAACAAAATTCTGAGTGGTGCTCACAAAACAACACTAATCATCAAAATCTTAATCCAATACTATATATGCTTATATGTCTGACTTCAAGGAGGTTCATATTACCTTTCAAGTTCATGTGTGTAAAATACTAATAAGTATGTGGCTTTTTACTCTATGAGTATATATGTCAACATTTTATAAGCAAAAAGAGGAGGAGGTTTGGATACTGTTGCTAGAGAATGATGCAAAAAACAATGTGCTTATGTATCCCTGACATTAGAAGAAGGATTAAAAACTTTCTCATCCCATCTTCCCTCCTGGTTCAAGGTAAATAAATAACTACAATGGACTATAGATTTTCATACTGCTTTACTACAAAGATAAAACAAAAGAGATTTGTATCTTGAACAGAAGAAGTTATATTTGAATTTCAGATAAAAAATGATTTTTAGTATAAATATGTCCCAAATATTGCATGGGACTTAATTATGCTAAAAATTTATTAGTTACTTATGTGAAATTCAAATTTATCTGAGAGACAGTCCTTTGTTTGCTTTGTTCTAAACCTGAAAACTCTATTAGAAAACTAAATGTCATATCATAAAAACTACATTGTCATATCATAGAGGACCATCAAGACATTTATCATTTGCACAGGACCTTGCACTCTATCATGTTTATATATTTGAACACGTGGCTTTTATTGACACCATCACTTGGAAATCAAAGTGATCCCTCTTTTAGCATGGTTTGGAGTCAACTCCTAGCACCCTACTTGCTTGTTATGTGATTTTGGTCCAGTTACTTAGTATTTCTATTCCTCAGTCTTCTTGCTCATAAAAACTAGGATATCAATACATACCTCATAAGTACTATAAAGTAAATGAATTATTATCTTTCCCATGCTTAGTGCAATGCCTGACAAGTAGTAATAGATTTAGTAAAGTGCAGAAATTAAGAGAGCTCTAAAACAAGCTAAACTAGATTCAAAGCAGACTACATTATTTACTAACAGTGTAACCTTGGGCAGATTGCTATACCTTTCACTGTTCAAGTTCTTCATCTGAATATAGGGATAATGATAGTAACTCACTCAAAGGGTTGTTGTGTAAATGAAAGAATCATTGCATATAAAGCCCTAACAATAATATGATGATGATGAATCCAAACAATTAATACCTTTCAGGATATCAATAAATACTTGTTAACTAATTAATTGCTTGTACAATTTCCAACCTAACATTATCAAATGCATGTAAATTGCATTCCTATTCGAAATTATTATGCAAAATTTTTGCCTTTTATTTTGAATTTTGTGTTAAAACTCATCTCCTAAATTCTAGACCCTACCACAATCAAAATAAAAATTCACATCTGAACAATATACATGTTTACTAGAACATTTGAAATATAAATTTTGGAGGACTATTATTCTCTCACTTGGCTTGAAGATGAGAACCTAGTGTTTATAAACTAAGTCAGGTATTTTTTTTTTAATTTTGGTTTATAACTCTTCCACAAATGTAATATCAACCCTGGCGCATGGACACTGATGTGATTGAAAGGTGTTAGTACCTAATGAAATAAACTACTCAATTGATGAAATTCTTGCTAAAAGTATTATCCTGACCAAAGAATTCACCTTTTACATATGTCTGGATGCATTGACTATCATCCTATTGAATACAAAACAAAAGCTTTAAAATAAAGTTTGTTGAAAAGTTTAAAAACTATGACAGTTTGTCTTCTAATTCCTTTACTTCTCTCAAATTTTTCCATTTATAAAAAGTCAAACTAAATGCCTGAAAAGGTAATACAGAGAAGTAAATTTAGCATGAAGACTGGGTTAGCAAAATTTATGGAGATGGATTCATCGAGGTACACTGGGTCATGCCACTGTAACACACTAACCCCACACTTAAATGACTTAATACCTCAAAGGTTTATTTCTGATTCATGCTACATGGCCAACACAGGTCAGTAAAAGATTCTCTTCCTCATACTCATTCAGGGATCCAGGCAAATGGAGATTACACTTTGGGGTTCACCAAGGTAGAGAGAGTGGAGAGACTTGCACCTGTTATTAAACGCCTCAGTGCAGAAGTCATATGGTCACTTCCAAGACAATCTGTTGGTTAGAAAACCACATGGTTGGATGTAACTGGAAAGGGGCCAGAAACTGTGAACAAACACAGGTTATTTTGTGAACACTCAGTGTCTCTGCTAAGGGGCTACTATCCTCACATAGTCAAGTGCAAGTCTCACCATTGCAGCTGTTCTAAGTGTATGAAGCTACTAGCAACAAAAGCCTGCCTCGGCCTCACAACACGCCAGTCACTATATTATTCCCCACAGTTAGGCTTGAGATAAAAAAAGAGAACATGCTTATGGTTCACGGGGTTTAATTATTTCTTTCTAACCAGCCATAGTTGAACTTGTCAGCCATGTTGATATTGAGTAATTGCCTAGCTATCTTGTCTTTCCTCACAATTTGATTTCTTTTCATAATGAAATCTCAGGGAATCTGTTGTTTCCTTTACTACAGATGTTCCTCATTTGATGTTATAAATGTGCCACTGAAAAGTTATGTGTAAATCAGATTTTTATAAATCGAATCACAATCCCATTAACTTTATCTTTTGCTTCTGCTTTGCAGTAGCTCCGGACAATTTATCTTTAAATTAGTCTCAGTTTTACAGAGAAGAGTGACAGGTCAGAGGGTATTTCCCAGTAGACTAGGGTAAGAATAAACCTTCCATCACCAGGACATAGACTGTTTCTCATTGACATGTTATCGGAGTTCATTTGGGGAAAAGATACTTTTTGAAAAGAAAAAAAAAAGGAAAGTGGCAGAGAAACAAAGTATGGGAGAAAGGAAATTACTTCTACTTTAAGAAGATGTCACCTAATAAAGAATACTTAATATGAAAGCAAGTGATTTTTATGTGATGGTACATGCTTGTACAGAGCACTGGAATCTTTTTCAGGAGATATAGTAGATATAATGAGATCTACTCAAATAAATTAGCAGCCCCATTTCACAGACTCATTTGATGAAAAATAAAAATTCACATTGAAATAAATAAAAGGAAGGAGGTACAAAAAGAGGAGAAATGGGCAGGTATTTTGTTATCTCTTCAGATATGAGTTCCTGCATTAATTTCATGAAATAAACACTGAAATACTGAATACCTTTTATTGAAAATGGAACAATTCTCCCTTTCCCCTTTTCCCCAAAATGGTTTGCCATAGTCTCTAGGGACCTGGAGAATAGTCAGTTGTGCATGAAAGAGCTTTCCTTACCTCGTGTGTTATGCTGAGTTGTTTTTCCTGTAGCCCAACTTTATTCCAGTGGTTTTTCACTGATCCGTAGAAATCACAGACTCATAGAATCTTACGGCAAAGAGAGACTTAAGAAACCACTAATCCTCTTTTGTGTGTTCTGAGCCGTTTTCCACCAAAGTAAGAGGAAATATCACTGAGAAATAAAAAAGCCATAAGATGAATAGCACAGAGTAGAAATGACTTCGTGAGAACAAGAAAGAGCCAAAAAGATACAGTAGAACTGAAAGGCAGAGTAAAGCTAAGTTTGCTTTTCTAATCACTTTCTTGCTCCATGTATTTCCCACATCTTCCCTGATTACAAGATGTTATGACATAGCCTTCACACCAGTTATTCATGCTTTAACTCTGCTACTTTTGTCCTATGGCAATTATTATTTGATACATGTCAAATGTAACATAGATGCGTGAAAATGGTAGTGTTTTGTCAGAATGAACACCAGATTATAGAATTTGTTATAACATGAAAATACAAGTTAAGTCACAGAGGTATGTGAACAAATAAGAGAAAATCGAAGATTAAATTACCAAGAACTAAATTACTTAGTTAAGGACAGAGATTGGAAATCAATTTTGGAAACCAAATAGAGAAGATAACTTGGAAAGAATGAGAAACTGAGGGGGTCCATTACAGCCTCAGAAGCTACCTGAGACTCAGGAAAATGCCTTGAGAGTCCCTGAATTTGTACTTTGCTATTTAATTTAAGTGTAAAACAATAGATGTCTTAGCTTGCCAGGCTGCTATGACAAATGTCACAAAATAGATTAGCTTAAACAACAAGCATTTATTAGTTCATGGTTTCAGAAATTAGAAGCCCCAAATCACGATGTCAGCAAGGCTTGCCTTCTCCCTAAAATCTGTAGCATTCTGCTACTGGCTTGTCATAATCCTTGGGGATCCTTGGTTTGCATCTCTGCCTCTCCTCACATGGCTATCTGTCTCTCCTTGGGGGCTACTCTTCCAGTTTTCTGACCTCTGGCTTCTGCCTGTGGCTTTCTCTGACTTTTTTATAAGGTCTCTGGTAATATGGAGTAAGTCCCACCCTGGTTCCATTGAGCCACATCTTAACTAAAAACATCTTCAAAAGGTCCTATTTACACATGAGTTCATACTCTCAGGATTAAGATTAAGAACTTGTTTTGTTGGGGTACAAGGTGGGGTACTCCTAAGGCTTCTGTGATGGAGGAGGTGCTCCAGATACCAAAGAGGTAATGGTGGAGTGAAAGGGGAAGTTCCCACCACCTACATATGGGGGTGAGTGGGCCCAGGGAGTGGTGGTGGAAAACAAACTCCATTACCAGCAACACAACTCTCAACAAAGCAAGCAAAACAGACTTTCCACTTTTTCTTACTTATTTCTTTCTAACTCTACCTTTCTCACTTCAACCCAGCCCTCATTAACCACTTCAGGATGAGATTTAAGCCTTAATACATCCTTGTATCTGTAGACCCTGGCATATTACCTGGCACACAGTATGGCTTCAGTGAATATTTGCTAAAAGAAATGGATGAATGGATGGAAGAATGGATGGATGGATGGATGGATGGATGGGTGGATGGTTGGATGGATAGGAGGAAGGAAGGAGGAAGGGATAACTGACAAATAAAAACCAATTTAAAAACAAGATGTTTCCCTAAGATTCGGAGAACATTTGAGACCTACAGTTTGCTTACCACCTTGGTCTAGGCAGGCCCCCAGTCTGAAACTAAATTTCATCATCAGTAAAATGGACATAGTATTACCTACCTCACTGATATACTGTGAGTATTAAATGCATTTATCTATGTGGAAGTACTTTGGGAAACACGATGATATAACAAGCATTAGGGTGATTTGCTATTATTTTGTTTCAACCGCATTTTCATTTGAGATCATTGTTCCAATTTTAGCCTGCATGAGCCAATTGGGAGCATATTAAAAATGCACATACACCCCTTACTCCCAGAAATTCTCAGTCAGAGGCTGGGGTAAGGCCTGAGAACTCACGTGCTTAACAAGCGTCTCAGGGGATTGTGCCAAAAGTGGTCTGCAGAGCGCACTTTGAGAAACACAGCTTTAGTGCTGTAAAAGCAGCTTCCCACCGCCTTCTGACAGAAGCAACGCTGGGCCAGAGCACGGTGAGGAGGGCAATAAACCAATAGCCACACGAAGACCAAGACAGTTATTTGTAACAGACTGAACTTCCAATCAAATTTACCAGGATAGATAACTTCAGGACCATTCAATATTAGAGGCATATAAATATCTGAGTGAATTAGGTCAAGGTGTGAAGGGATCTGAATTTTCCTAACAGTTACAAGAAATGCTTTATAATGTTTCTGGAGAAATCACCTCAGTTAGGTGAGAAAATCACTTTGTATATAGAAAATGTTCACACAATCTATCAAAAAATGCTCACATTGTCACAGCTTCAGATGCATGCTGCCCTAGTTTGAATTTGGATAAAAGCATCCCTTTGTGCAAGTGACATGTATAGTCTTAGGAAACACAATGTCCAATATCCTAATGTGTGCATAATTTTCCAACTTTACCTCATCCAGTTACAGGACCTCGAATTCATACTTCCCCTCCCTGCCCCCAAAGAAATCTTCACAATACTTTTGGAAGTCATTTAAGTATTTAATCCATGCCTCATCTGACCCTTTCCTCCTCTGTCTGCAATCCTGACAACCAACAAAATAAGGGAACACAGCCTCAGTCAAGCCACTTAAACAAATCACATGGCTGGTGCTGCCCAAGTCACACTGTGCCAGTGCCAGGAGGCATGGAAGCTGTCCTGCTGGCAGGAGGGGATTCACTTCCTCTTCACCCCTCAAATGACTCTGTGCCGTATTCTGTCATGATTATGCCAGATATTAAATCGCAGAGAAAATTATCTCCAAATATTGTGTATAAAAAGTGATTCTGTTTCATCTTGCATTTCCACTTTCCCTAGAACTCATACCAGAGAATAAGGGAGCTGGGCAGAAAGCCAGCCGGTCCAAACATCCTACTCCCTTCCAAACATCTTACCCAGGAGCAAGGATTGTTTGCTCCCTTCATCAGCTATCTACTTCCTTTGTCATATTCTCTAAGTAGGTCTCTGCAACCTCCTACATCAGTCCTCTAGAGGTGATTATGAAATCAGCAAACTCCTAAGTCTCATGCCAAACTTCTGGACCAGAATCTCTGAGCTGGATCTTATAATCTGCCTTATGGTTAAGCACTCCACATAATTAGTATCCATACTAAATTTTAGGACCCTTTACAGATCCATGATTAGCTCATGCTGCCCTTGGGATTTATTTCATTTTGAAGCCTTGAGATTAAATGAACAATGAACCTATACTTAAAATTTGAGATGTAGATATAACTTCAGCAGCTTCGCTGAAGCATTTAGTGTTAGATGGTATTAGAAAGGATCTAGAAATTTGAAAAGACTTTATTTACCACCGTAATATACCATAGTTTTATAATAATTATTTACTCTGTTGCTTAGAGAAAGTGGTTAAAAAGAAAAATTTTGTAAAAGTCCCTCTTTAAAATACAACAGTAGGCATGACCACAGATTGGACTGAAATATTATCTACTTCATTTCCAGAACAAGCAGCATATCACCAAAGATTTAGTTATTAGATGAAATAAAGCTGGTGCTGTGGAAAATAGGGTGCCTTCCAGTTAGTCAACAGTACAGATTCAGTGTGTGCAGGGGGCGGGGGGTTGATGTATAAAGGGAAGGAAAAACTATTGGAGAACATGAGCACTATGCCTGATAGATAGTGCAACCTCTCCAGGGCCCTTGCAACATACATCTAAAACTCTTTGGGGGCCCTGATTCGACAGGATTTAGGAAAATCAAACAGGGTGGATCTGCTTTAGGAAGGAGCAGTATTTCATGTTGATAAGTTTAAAGGATGCTTGGGGAACCTTCGTCTAATGTGGGGTGGCACCCATAGTAGATGGATCTGATATGGGCACTGGCACTGGCAGTGTAAGGCATCCGTTCTCAACTTCAGGTGGGTGTCCAAGGTAGGGGTCAGAAAAGTTCCAGGTCTATCTCCTTGAGGTGGAAAAAAAGCTCCCAGCAGGAAATGGATGAGAGGAAGCCAGAACTGGACCCTAGTACCAAATGTAATTAGAAACCTGTGCAGAGAGCCTGTTACATGGTGGGGAGACTGAATAGGGAGATCCTATGTGTTTTTGGAGGAGAGCAAGGGACAGTGGGATAGAACCAACTGATTTCTTCTAGACTCCCTGTGATGGTTACTTTTCTGTGTCAACTTGGCCAGGTTATGGTGTCTAGTTGTTCGGTCAAACATTGGCCTAGATGTTGCTGTGGAGATGACTTGTAAATGGGATTGTCATCTACCATCAGTTGACTTTAAGTAAAGAAGATTACACTGAATAATGTGGCTGGACCTCATCCAATCAGTTTGAGGCCTTAACTGCAAAGAACTCAGGATTCTAGACTAGAAAGAACTCTGCCTCAAGACTATACCTTTCAATCCTTCCTGAGTTTCCAGCCTAAAGAATTCAGACTCAAGACTTCAACATCACTCATAACGGAATTTCCCATCTCTGGCCATCCCTACAGAATTGGGATTTTCCAGCCCCCACAGTCACATTAGATAACTCCTTACAGCAAATCTCTTTATATATGCACACACACTCAGCACATGCACACACACATATCTTGTTGGTCCTGTTTCTCTTGAGAATGTTGACTGATACCCAGCCCTTATTAATGAAGAGGGATCTCCCAATCTAAAGCCAGGCACTGTTGTTTCTCTTTGGTTCAGAGAGAAACTCCTATACAGAGTAAGCATTTTGTTTTAGAGGCTTCTGGTTTGTTCCAGGGCCTGTAGTTGTAGATGTTTGCTGGGGAAACATTGAAAGCTTCTGAAACAAAAGCAAACTTTTACTACCAATCTAAAAAGAAGACCAGGAGACAAAATAGATGCTCAAGCAATTAAGGGGCTCACCTAGATGACTGAATCAAATAAGAACGCATGCTTAGCCATCCATAGGAAAGCTCCCCAGGGTAATGCATACATCCTTTACAATGGAAATAACTTACTGGTGAAAATAAAATTTCCAACACTCTGAAGATTTAAAAAATTCAAGAAATATTTCCTTATATGTTTCAATGTTGAGATCTGGGAGAATTAATTTTGTCAATGTTTATATTATAAACACTGTCCAAAAAGAAAGATTAGCTAAGTAGTATAATACTTTTATCACCAGAACAGTGTTAGCATACATTAAATATATTCTGTAATCTGAAAGGGACCATATCAGCAGGATTGCCCTGCGTATTTTGAAGATGTGTGGCTGCAATAGGGCTAAGTTCTTCCAGACACCCCAAAATAGTTACTCCAAATAAAACTTTTGATCATTAAAGTCTTTTCCCCAGCCACCTTCTTTCTCAGATGCAGTAACATTTCTTGTGTACTTTTTTCAAAAGATTTCTTTTATTTCCTTATTTCTCCGCCCACTCCACCCAGTGTTTGTGCCCACTGTCTGCTCATTGTGTGCTCGTCTTCTTTTTTTAGGAGGCACCAGGAACCGAACCTGGAACCTCCCATGTGGGAGAGAGGTACTCAATCACTGAGCCACCTCTGCTCCCTGCTTGTTGTGTCTCTCATAGTGTTCTCTCATTGTATTCTCTTCATTATGTCATCTTGTTGCGTCATCTTGTTGCTTCAGCTCACCGCAACAGCTCACTGTCTTGTTCATCTTCTTTAGATGGTACTGGGAACCGAACCAGAGACCTCCCAATGTGGTAGGTGGGAGCTCAACTGCTTGAGCCACATCTGCTTCCCTCTTGTGTACTCTTTAGATGTCAGAGATTTAGCTAAGGGCTTCAATATACATTATTTCCTGTAATAATGTAGATAGTGTCCTTTATTATATTTCATTCATATTCTGTTCAGTACATATAAAAATTAACAAATTGTTTATAAAGCTCAATCTGTTGAATTTGGAAAGTGTGAAGCAATTCATTAGGACCTAATGACTTCCCAAGAAACTAAAGACTCTACACCAGGGGTTCTTAACCAGGGGTCCACAGACTCTCAACGGGTCTGTGTAAAGATTTCAGGGGGTCTGTGAGCTTCAATTGAAAAAAATCAGCTCAATTAGATGTCTAACATGATATGCATGTTGCCTTGTCAAATACTACACCACAGTTTGATTTTCTTATTTAAGATAAACGACAGTCTGCACATTGACATGTTTTTAAAAAAAAAATTTAACTGTAACTTTCCTATATTTTTGATGTATTGGACTATTTAATGTGTCAATAAAGAAGTACATATGCATAATATTATATAGTATGTTTTTTATTTTAGTAGCTGTATTTCAATATATGTAACTGATTTCCTTTGTAATTTTATTTTATGCATTTACAAACATTATTCTTGTGGGGACATGTTGGTGTGGGTGTGATATATCTGTTAAATAATAGACAGTATAGTGTGGACTTGGTAGGATTTTTATTTTGATGTAGCATGATGATGAATGCAGCGGATAACTGTCTGCAAAAAGTTTGGTAAGGATGGTGGAAATGATTTTATGACACCGTGGGAAAACTCAAATTTCTAAATGTTTACTGAAAGTGACCGTCGAACAAATGTTGAACCATGTTAGTACTGAACTTAAGGGAAAGTTGTAAAACATAATTTTGAATAACCCTAAAATTTAATTTAAAGACATGCCGATGTTGAGTTTCATAAAACTATCTGCTGTTACATTCTGAGAAGGGGTCTGTCGTTTTCACCTGACTGGCAAAAGGGTCTGTGGGAGCAAAAAGAGTTAAGAACCCCTGCTCTATGCTATAAGAAAGTAAACTCTTCTAAAGTGTAACAACCTCACAAAACCACCCCAAACCAGTCCAACCACTGACTGTGCTCATAGTTTTACTATGTTTATCTCTTACATAATACACCATTCAAAAAAAGCCCAATTTATATTGGAGAACTCAAAGCCTATCCATGAAACACTAAAAAACCCTTATCTCTCTTTAAAATGGCTCAGAATATATTTCTTTTCCAGACAGCTCTCAGTGGATTGTGTGATTCCATTAATTTTCCTTTAAATGAGGAAGCAGTATTGATTAGTTCCCTGAACCAGCATAGCAAAGCCTTCATCCTGCTTCTAGCAGACACTGTCTTGGATGTGGTGGGCAGTAGAGGGACATGACAGGATGATGGTAAGAAAAATACCATCTGCACATCTCCAGCAAAGAAATACAGCATATATTAATAAAATAATAACCATAAAGCACTTTCAACTCCTTCAAATGAAAGAACTGCATGGAAAAATGTGATTTAACACTTTTTTAAATAAATACCATCAATGGATTATTCAGATGGAAGATAAAAGCACTTAATAAAACACGTGACAAGCAAAATTCAGGCCAAGATCATTTGAGATAGAATCGTCTTATTATCATACAATCTATAAAAGATTAATGAAACTTTTAATGCAAAGCATTAATGGGCTTGACTGCATTGTGACCTTACCTAGTCTCTTTTAGGACTTCGGCAGTTTTAAATAGGAATAGCTTTATTCAAGAAGGTTTCTTTTCCTTCCAAAATTTGCTCACATTTAAGGAAATGCAGATATATGGGCTTTTCCCTTAACACATAGTGCAGTTATCATTCATATATAATCGTCCATAAAACTCCTTGAAAAGTCTATTAATCTCTTCAGTATCCATGAACTTAATACCATAATTGTTCTTAACTGTAGCTATAGTGGAAGAACTGCTTGCCTGTTTTCTTGCTAATAACCCACTGGTTTTATGACTGAATTGAAATAAAGCCAGTTCTTCTAGCAATAAAGGTGAGAGTGACCCAGATGAATTAGATAATTGCTTTAGCAGCCTATTGATCTTCTCTTTGAGGTCTTTTAGGTCTGAATATTTTCTCTTTACTAATAGAGCCTCACATTTTTCAGTCACTGAAAGAATTAACTGGAGTTTAAAGAATATTAGGGAAAAAATAGAGGACAGATTGTATTTTACATGCTTGGGTTCAAAAGTTCCTTGAGGTCCCAATATCAAGACCACATTTTTAATTACAAAGCCTAGAGCATGCACTTTAACATTAGGGAACAATTCTCATTCATTCAACCAGGTGTATGGAGACCATGTGATGTTCACTGTGCTTCACCTGACCTGCAGATTTAAAAAAATCTGTTCTGAACAAACTCAGATTTTGGTGAAAAGAAAGCCACATCTGTGGTGTTTAAATATGAATAAAACAATGGATGTATGCACAAGATATTGTATGAGCAGAGATGAAACAAACCCTAACCTAGCCTGGGGCAAATGGGTAGAAAAATACAAATGCATAGAATATAGTATAAGCCTGTAGTTCATCCATGGATCTTTCCTACCATAAGTCCACAGTCAAGGTTAAGAATCTCTGCTACAAAAAAATGAGAGGCCATTAAGGGTCTTTGGCTTTGCATAGGAAAAAAGACACCTCAGTCATGGAGACTGAAAAATAATCAAGATACATGTGATTGAAACAAATTTGCAGGCAAAGAAGGTGTTTTAAGGGAATTGGAGAGCTGGCATGGTAGGAGCAATAGAGCAGAGGTAAGGGATTCAATATTTCCCGACAAAATTGCAGAAGGATAATTGGAATTGGAATCACAAAGATCATTCTAGAAAATTCAGTACACAAGGCTATTAAACCAATCTGAATTTCTGCCATTCAGGCCACTTTCCTCGAGATCCACAATGTGTGTGTGTGTGTGTGTGTGTATTGCATCTTGATGTCCTTTGTATTAGAACTCCTTTTCCACCTCTCTCCAAAAATCTAGCCCCTCTCTTGGTTGATGGTCTAGCTCTACACTTAGCTTCCCCACAAAACTGTTCCAAACAACGCTGCTCTTTCTCCAAGTCTATCCATTCAACACAGTCGTTTGAATCACAATTTTAAAACTGAACCAAGAGGCCATCAATCACACCCTCCTCCTGTTACTTATCAGAAGGAGAAAGCATAATGAGTTTCCATGACTTGTCCCAAGATCATACAACCAGGAAGGATCAAAGTCATGATTAAAACTTCTAGCCCAGTGGTATCTCCATTTCATGACACTAATTCTTGACTTAATAGTTACACAGTCCTGAAATGATTTTTACCAAAATTGCATGATAACCACAGCTTGCCTTATACCCTGAGTTCACCCTTCCCCTTTCTCTCACCTCTTCAGAAAAAACAGTGTACTGATAATAGCTCCAAGACTTGCTGTTTCCAACCCCATGAAAACCTCCTTTAAGGAAAAGATTAATGTGTCATTTCCTTTGTGGCAAGCTTTACATTGAACTGGCTGAAACTGAAAATGTATCTTCTCTTACCAAAATTTCATGTATAAGTACATAGAAGGAGGAAGTATCCAGGGGTTCAGAGGATCTTTAAAACTCAAAAGTCACACCACATACATAATTATAGACTCCTCTAATCTGCCTAAAAATTGGGAGTTTTCCCCAAAGTGAAATAATTCCCATATTAACAGGAACTTTGTTTTCTCATTTCCTGGTCCACAGTGCTAGACACAAGTAAATGCCTGATAAAGTCTTATCATTTTTTTTCATTTTTGCCTTTTAATAGAACAACATGCAACCAGAAGTCTCAAATGTATGTTTATATTTACATTCTTTCTATCTATCCAGGTGCTTTGCATATTCAAGGACATGAATGCTTAGTTTTCTGAAACTGGGAAAATATATATATGTATATTTGGAAACAAGCAGTTTTAATGGTTATCATAACAATAAAGCCCTCTGTCATTTTCTAGTTTTGTCATATTGGGATATCACTTTACTCTTTGAATTTGTGTTGCTATTATCCTATAGCAGAGAGCCAGGCTTGGGCCATGCTGCACCCACATGGGCATTGGTCTACACAAGGAAGAGGAGAGAAGAGGAACAGACATGAGAGAGCTCCACAGTCCACCACGTGCCCTGGCCCCGCCTTAGCAATTCACATCAGAGCTCAGTGGAGAGGGCACTGTTCGCAGAATCTGAGGAGACCCTTCTCAAACGGATGTCTGAGAACACAGAGCATGAGCATCACTGCTTTGGAGCACCAGTGGTGAAATGGGGCACAAAGAAGAAGAAATTAGTATACAGTTCAGAAGCATTAGAAGACAGTGTGCTTGGAAAACCCTCTCCTTTCTTCCAGTGGAGATGTATTGCCAATGGTGAGCATCCTTGAGCAACTTCAGTGGCAGTGGGTGTCCATGAGGAGTCCTGGGCCCTGAAAGGAAGAATCTATCAGATGCTTGTGGTAACTGCATATAAGAGACTTTTACATATGAGGACACACTCTGAGGACTTGCATATGTTTAGGGGGATTAGAATATATCACTTATGCAGGTAAGAGCAAAATTAAAAAAAAAAAAAACGAGTTCCTACTGCTAACATGAAAAAATTGTGCCAACAACCTTCCCCATCTCCCCACCAGCAAGGTCTAGAAAACATGGCCATGTAAAATACTTAGTATATAAAATACAAAGGTAGTTTTTAAAATATATATATTTATTATTCATGGAATATTTATTGAGAATTTAATATTGGCCAGGCACTGTTTTAGGCCCTGAAGGGACACCAGTGAACAAAAACAGACAAAGATTCTTTCCCTCATGGAATTTATATGCTAGCATAAGGGATGGAGGATTGTAATTTTTTCATCTTAAATTTCAATAGTAAACAGTTTCATCAATAAACACTAAGCTCCATGAAGACAATAACTATATCTGTTTTGCTCAGTGCTGTTTCCCCAGCAAACTGTCCAGGATCTGCAGCGTGGTGGGCACTCAAAATGTATTTGTTGAGTAAATGATACTAATTTTAAGCTATCTTACCTGACAGGCCTAAAGATATAGGACTGTGACAATGCTCTGTAACATGAGTTGTCTCATACCCCCTACAGTTGTCCGATAACTTCTATTTGTATCACCATAGAAGCACTCACACCGAATAAGATAATCAAACCCTTTCTTTTTTTCCATATCAGTTAATTCCCATTCTATACACATTTTTTAATAAAAATAGTTTGATATTAGATTTCTTCTCAGACTCCCTGACATCTAATGAAAGGGGTTAACAAAACTTTGCACATGCCACAGAGTTGTTGGACAACAAACAGGTATACACACAGCTTAGTATACACATATGAAGAGTTTAATAAAAATGTGTGTGATATATTGTGCCACTGAGTTATATCTTAGATCAAATGCAACTTAAGAGGCCTTAGCTGTCTAGTGGAAGAAAAGTTCCTCAACCAGAGAAACCATCTGGCCTTATCATCATGACTAGCAACTAAAATGGTACTGTATTTAATCTGTCTTCCAAGTTTTCTCTCTAAAGGGAAAGCATAAAAAGAATGAGGATCTCATCAAAAGAGCCGGGTTTGTGGTCAGCCTGACTCTGAATGCTGGACAAGTTAACATTCCTTGGGAACAGACAGCAAAGTATCCTCTAGTGGCGCTAAGGACTGTCAAGAACCTTCAAGGAACAAAAAGGAATTTAGTCACTTCTGCTGCCGAGAATAACCCTGAAGGAACTGGTATGAGAAATTGAGCAAAATATACTACTGATGTCGAGGAATTGATTTAATTTAAATCATCTTTATAGAAGGATATTAATAAAGTATACCCTCAGATCACAGGGTATATTTTTTATCACTTTACAAAGATAAAACTTCATTAATAGGAACATAAAAAGCTGTAACAACATGTCAAGGAGTATGGATATAATCAAATTAATTGAGTTTATTTCACAGTAGTGATAAATCAAAGACAAACCCTTACCAACCTCATTTTATTGTTTACCCTGCATTTTTTACAAAGTCAAAAGTTGCTATTCTCACAATATCTGTTTTATAGAATTCAGTTGAAAAATTATATATTGAGTTTCCTACTCTCTACAAAGGACAGGACAATGTAATATAGTAGCTTCAGTAAATAAGATACAGTCCTTGTTCCCTACAAACTTACAATGTGAAAGAGGGAAATGATGGTAAACAACAAACTCCAATTATTAAAAAAAAGTGTCATAAAAAGGTGCAGTTTCATGGAAGCTTTGTTTTTAAAGAAAGAAGTAATTACATACAATTATTAGGATTAGGAAAGAGCTTGGGTTAAATTGTGGTGTTTGGGAGAGGTCTTGAAGTCTGTGTAGGATTTCTGTATTCATGGCTGAGAAACCCTCCAGGTAGAGGGACCATTTTGGTAAATACATAGAGCCTTGAGGTGTGGAAATGAGTGTCAAGTGAGATAATGCATGTGAACCTGTTCTGATTTTACATACATTGCTTTTGTAGAGCACTCCAGAGTTACAAGTAGTATTTAGCATAGTAATTTTAATCTTGCGATATTCAGGAATTGTAGGCAATCTCCATTTTATACCTGGGTATGGGAGACACAGCTAGACTGAGACTCAGAGGGGACAGAAAATTTGCCAAAGGCATCTGTGCTAATGAGCACACTATCCAGATTAGAACTGTTTACTCCTGCCTGTCTACCTAGCTAAGCATGCTTGAACCACCGTCTTTGTCTTTTCCTAAAATTTTAATAGTTTCTCTCCTAGAAAAGCATGGACAGATAAGAAAAAGCATTTCTTATCTTTGCCAAGAAAACATTAATATAGTTTCCCATTTCCATAGCATTCATTTTATCTTTGTGTATCTAAAGATTATTATGTGAAAGAGGAGTTTTATTTTTGCAGAGAATTAAAATTTCAGAAGGGGGTTTAAATGATCATGAGGAAGACCCTTTCTCTATCAGATATAAAAAAATATGATTAATACATATTTTTCCCAGAGCTGCTTTGTGGGTTAATTGAGATAATAGATATAAACGAACTAGCTTTATTAGTGTATTTTTATCTTTATGTATCAAGCATCTTAAAATCAGGTTTCTGTGACATATTCCTTATACAATTAGGTATTGTATCACTCAAATAAATTTAATGATAAATTTAACACTCAAATACAAAAAATTAAGAGAAATTATTCAAAACATTATTCAATAAATATAAGAACTTAAAACATTTCTGACAATTTTATGGTGAAATAATCCTGCCTACAGTACTTACTTTTTGAGTTAGCATTGAAAAACTTCCACTTTCCTAACTAAAACTAGTTTGAACAAGTTGGAAATAAATCAACAGCCAAAGAGAATTAATTACCCCCAAAGTTAGCAAAAAAATTTTAAAATAATCCATTTTATTATGCTGTTAAAGAAGTGCAGGTCCAGACATTAGAAAGGAAAGACTTTATTCATGGGGACTATTGCAGTAGGGGGAGAAGGACTATGGAGAAAACCCCAACCATAAGATCTGCAAGCATCTCAGAGTGAAGGTTGAAAGGGCTTTCTTTTACAGGAAGAAGTAAAACATGACTAGAAAGACCTTGGGGGGAGGGCATGAGCAGGTGGCATTGAAGCTGGCTAGTAAAATAGGGAATCAGTAGATGGATCTGGAACCTGGCGTAGACAATGATACCCCCAAGATGGCTGATGGAAGACCCTCGCGAGATTTCCACCACCCAGAATGAGATTCCCAGAGATTCCCAGGAGATGCTCCAGATATTCTCCAGGACATTATCATTGGCCCTACCCGGGGGATTGATGGGTGGGGTAATCAATCAAAACAGCAAACCCCTGGGACTCCTCCCATGCAACTAGCAAAGGGGTGGAATAATTAACAGTTTAACAAGCAGGCACAAAGGTCAAATTGCTCTCCTGTGCCCCTGCTCTGCTTCTCTCAGCCCTCTTGGCTTCTGCGCCCTGCTCCTGCCATCTCCTGCCCCCCAGCCTCCCCCTGCACGGACGAACACGCAAGTAAAACCTGGGCATTTATAATCTATAATGGGAAACTGTAGTCTATAAATCAGCCCTCTTTATCACTCTTCAGCCCCTTACCCTCTACCAGGGACCCGTGATCTGTTATTTTCTCCCATTCCTCTTCCCTCCCCACCTTAATAAATTACTGGCCTAACTAACCCAATGTGCTCTGAAATTCATTTCTGCAGCATAAGTCAAGAACTTTGATTAGATCCGGTAACAGCATGATCAGACAGTTGAGCAGAAAATGTCTTTATCTGCTGTCAACTGGTTCTTTGGAAGGGGTCGTTAAGAGACCAGTTCCAGTGCTGGCTTAAGCTCCCAAAGCCTGCTTAAACTCACAGTTGGGGCAAAGTTCAGCAGCTTGGGAGAAGGAGAAAGCCTGACTAAAGTTCAATCAAGTCAGCTTAGCAGGTATTTTGTCCATACTGGTCAGTGGGGACAAACACTTCAGCTAATCTTTTCATGAAGGCAAATCATGGGCATTTTGAGAGTCTGTGCCTGGTCTTGGATAGGTAAACAAGGGCAAATTCATGAGTCTCATCTAAGTCTTTTGGAGAAGGATGTTTCTTTGCAGTAAGCAGTTTCCCAGCACAGAAGGGTGGGGGATTTCTTAGCCTTCACTATTTTCAGGAGCACGAGGCTCAAGTGAAATTCAACATTGTCAGCGCTCTCAGATTCACTGGGCCAGGAATTCAGGCAAGGCACAGAGGGAATGGCTTGTCTATGCTGCACAACCTCCGAGGCCTAGTTGGCAAGACTCAAAGCCTGAAAGTGGCTTGATGGCTGGGGACTGGAATCATCTTAATGTAAACTCACTTAGCCTGTCTGGTGCCTGGACTAGGTAACTTGAAGATTAGAACTGGGCTCTATGTGGCATCTTCATGTTATTTGACTCCCTCATGGCCTGGCAGCCTCAGGGTAGTCAGACTGATTACATGATGGGCTCAGAGCTCCAAGCAAGAGAGGTTAAGTGAATGAGACAGAAACTGCAATGCCTTTTCTGACCCAGCTTCAGAGGTCGTACAATGTCACTTGGCCAAAACACTCATACTTCTGCCCAAGTCCAAGGGAAAGGAATTTAGATTACTCTTGACAAGGGAATAGCAAGATTCACACTATAGAACAGCATGTGGGAGGCAGATTTTGTTGCAACCATGCCATCACTAGAAAATACAGTCTGCTATAATCAACAAATTTATATGTATTAATATTGTGGTGCTTAATTTGTCAACTTGGCCAGGTAATGGTGCCCAGTTGTTTGGTGAAGCAAGCACTGTGATAATTGTAATACGAGGGCATTTCAGACTTTAATCATCCATGAGTTGATTGCACTGATGGCTGGTTACATCTACAATCACTGAAGAGATTGCCATCAGCAATGAGTGGTGTCTCATCCAATCAGTTGAAGGCCTTAAAAAGGAGAAGTGATTTTAGCATTCAGGGAGAGAATTCCCATCTCTACCTCAGACAGCCAATATCCCCTGGGGAACTCATCGAGGACCTTCATCAGAGTCCCTGGCTTGCAGAATTTGGACTTGTGCATCCCCAACATTACGTGAGGCAATTTTATGAAATATCATACCATTTACAGATATCTCCTGTTTATTCTGTTTCCCTAGAGAACACTGACTAATACAGCTTGGTCCCAGGAGTGGTTCTTGAGAAACAGAATCTTAAAAGTGGGATTTCTGAATTGGTTCTGGGATTTTTACAATTGGATCTCTACTCTGATTAGATTCAAGGGCACTAATGACTCTGTTTCCAATGATCAAGAGTCCACTGACAGTCATGGCTTGGATTGGCATTAGAGATATGCAAAATATCTCCATGGGACATGGAGTGCTTGCTTATAAGAGGCAAGGCTCTGGGTGAGAGTGTTTTTAACACCTTAACAGAGTTTTGTGTAGTTAAAAAGTACAATGATGTTGGCTAGCTCTTCCTAAAATGCTGGATACAGTTACAAAATAAAGGGATGAGCTGAAGCCTTCAAATATGCAACTTAAGTGCCACATGAATGATGAGAAAGTTTCTATGTGTGCCCTGAAAGAAAATTATTTCCTACAGCTGCAGACTAGAGACATCTGAAAACCAGATTCAGAGTCTCATTGTGTGAGTAACAGAGTCACAATGAAAAACAGCAGATACCCTGGAAGGTTGAGATTTCAGTTAAGTGTAGGCATTGACTGGAAAGGAGTAGAATCCTGAGTATTGGGATAGAGACATATGGGTTGATGATGATCACAGTGGGGACACTGAAACCCTAAATTCTGTTGAGACTTTGCCAGATAAACCTGAGAATGATCTGCCCTGAGGAGAAAGGCACCCAAACCCTCCTTGCCCCAAGGAGACCACCCAACCTGCACCCTGCCAGGAGGAGACAAACACCCAACCTCCAGCCTGCCCCCAAGGAGTCTGCCATCCAACCCCACCTGAAGAGATTAATCCTGTCTCACCAGATGAAACTGCAATGGAATGCCTTCAGGTAATTGGCTTGCAAGATAGATATTTCTAATGTTTCTCCTTATGCATCTCCCAACACCCCTCTTTTCTTCCATACCTATAACTAGACTAAAGTCACAAGTCCCCAAAGATGAAGTATGAAGTGTGACCCATGAGGAAATATGCTATACTACGAAAGAACATGTGTTTTCCAATGTATATAGACAGAAATCAGGGGAATTTGTGTGGGAATGGATATTAAGAGTAAAGGAGAATAGTAGGAAGAATATAAAGTTAGATCAGGCTGTATTTATTGACATAGGTCCACTAAGCAGAGATTCTGGATTCAATGTTGTAGTTCAAGGGGTTAGAATGGGCTCTTACAGTTTGTTTGGGTGGCTGGCTGAAACATGGACCAAAAGATGGTCGACACTGCTGAATTCAAAATGTCAGAATTGCCCTGGCATACTGTAGATGAGGGGATCCAAAGGCTTAGAGAGATTACAATGTTAGAATGGATTTACTATCTAAGAACTGCCCACCTACCCCAGGAATGTTCAGAGGCACACCTTGCACCAGGACTGTAAGAAATAAATTTGTGAGACTAACTCCATCTTCCCTGAAGAACTCTGTGGTTGCTCTTCTCCGTAGGTTAGATATTACCATGGAAACTGCTGTCACAGAATTAGGATCCTTAAACAATATGAGGATGATCAGATCCCAGGCCAGCAGAAGACAAGTGCCAGCCCTTAATGGTCAAGGACAAGGTGGGCATGGCTACCACAATGGAAAGCAGACTCAAAGCAGCTATCAAAATAGTCTGCATCTCATAGAACTATGGCATTGGTTAATAGATGATGGGGTACCCAGAAGTAAAATAGATGGGCAGTCTACTAAATTCCTACTGAATCTTTATAAGCAGAAGAGTTCTAGGTGTAGTGAACAAAAACCTAACTTGAATTATGGAAGCAAAGAGTCACAGCCCCTTAATCAATCTCCAGACTTGAGACAGTTTGCAGACACAGAGCCTCTTGAAAGAGAGGAAGACCAAGTCCCCTTGGAAAAAGATTCTGTTAAACTGCTAAAAATTTATACTGTTAATCTTCCTCCCACCTTCCCCAAAAAGACCTATGGCTTTTTACCAAGGTGACTGTGCATTTGGGAAAAGGAAATGATCAGACATTTCTGGAATTATTAGACACTGGCTCAGAAGTGACAATAATTTCAGGAGACCCAAAACATCACTGTGGTCTACCAGTTAGAGCAGAAGCTTATGGAAGTCAGGTGATAGAGTTTCAGCTCAGGGCTTCCCCTGACTAATACAAATATCATGGGAATATTTGTAGGGCAAATACATAAGAAAGTTTCATTTAAGTAATTTTTGGAAATCAAAGACTACTGCTGATTGCAACACTTTTTACCTCAGAATCGATAAAATAAAAAGACAAATTTAATACCCCAGGTGTATGTTAAATTGCATTTAATAATTTTATTTTACCACTTTTATTACTTTATAATAATTTTTACAGATAGTCGCATTTTTACAGAATTATATGAATGCACCACTTTACCATAAGACTAGAGCTTTACTGAAAATTAGAGTGTAATAGCAGAAAGAATTTAGGCTTTGTATTAAGGCAGATACAGAAAAAAATTCCAGCTCAACCACAATAGTCCAATTTAAATGTAGTCTCAATAAGATAAGAAATAAATCAAGATGTCCATTATTACCCTGACTATTTAACACTGTACTGGCAAGGAAAGTGCAAGACCTAATTTTAAAAAAAATATATAAACCTTACTGAAGGACACACAAGAATATTTAATGTTGAAAAAGTCATGTCATGTTCTTGAATATATAATAAAAATGTAAATCACCCGAAATTAAATCATAAATTTAACACAACAAAAATAAAACACCTCAAAAAATTATAACTAGACAAAATAATTCTAAAGTTCATGTGGAATATAAAAACAGCCAAGAAATAAATATTTGAAAAGTAAGAGCAAAGGTGAAAGAGGAGGCTTTGTCCTATAAAATATTAAAGCATATCAGAAAGCCTCAAAACTTAAAAGAATAGCATTAACGCATGAATAGACAGAGCACAAGATTAGTCTGGAACATGCCGAAATAGAACCAGAAATACACAGGGATTTACTACTTGTTAATGTTGACAACTAAAATCAGTGGGGACAAAAAAAGATGAACTATTCAATGAATAGGTGCTAAAACATCTGGATAACCTTGTGGAAATACATTAATTTAGACACATGCTTCCTACCACAAATCTTGATAAATTCCAAATGGGGGAGCAGGTGTAGGTCAGTGGTTGAGTGCCTGCTTCGCATGTACGAGGTACTGGGTTCAATTCCTGGTACCTCCTAAAAAAAAAATCTAAATGTATCAAAGATCTAATTATGAACACAAAATCATAAGTGTTAGAAGACAAGGGAAATTTCCGTACTTCCTTTATATGCTTGAAGTGGTGAAGAACTAATTACCACTTAAAATCCAAAAAAAAAAATCAAAAGACAAAACCACTCTGAGAAAAACAATTGCCACTAATATTAAATGGGCTAATCTCCGTTACAGACAACCCACTAAATAATACTTACAAATCAAGAAGAAAAAAAGAACTCGGGGTGGGGGCGACGGAAAGGAAAAGCTGCTATATGCAAAGAGTTCAGAACAGGAAATTCTAAAAGGATTTACAATAAGAAAACTTCATATACAGATAATACTACAAAAAGCTGTCATTCTTTACCAAACAGCACATATCCGAAAGTTCGATAACACACTCCGCTTGTGAGGCTTGAGGGAAACAGCAGTCACATACAAGGCTGCTTGCAGGATACATTGAGACCAGGCTGTGGAGGGCTATTTAGCAAGATGCCTTTAATGAAAAGTGTATAAATACTTAAACCTTGAAATTTCATACCGAAATTTGTCTTCAACTATACTTACACATTTGAACAATAACATATGTACAGGTTTATTTGCTGAAACATCATTTGTAAAAGCTAAAGATTAGAAACACCCTAAATGCCTTTTGCTGTGGTTCTGACTAAACAAACACACTACACTCAAATGGTGAAATACTATGAATCTATATAAAAGAATCAGTATGGTCTTGCTAAATGGAGATATATTGTAGAGATGAAGATGCATGGGAGCAGGATATTATGTAGCGTAGCCCTCCTTTTGTGTAAAAAAGTGGGGGTAAAAACATTATATAGTCATAATTCATATTTGTTTTATATGTACATAAAGAAAATCTGGGAAAATAAATGATAAAGTTTAATTCCTAGAACACGACAGGTGGGATGAAGGACAACAGTGAAAGGAGACATTTCAGTGTATTTTATTTTAATTATTTTTAATAAGTGAATGAATTATCTAGTCAAATCATAAATCATATTTAAAAATAAATAAAAGGCTATAAATGTTTTATAACAGGTGAACTATGGTAAAGCTGAAAATAAACATCTAAGCGTATAGAAGAGGAGGACAGATTCTTATAGTATCAATTTTAAAATATAACCCCTTATTTTTGTATGTTCCTTAAAGTATTTTGCAACTTTGAAATCTTATTGGGGCAATCTCGTAAGTCCTAAATTGTGTGTCTCCACAATGACAAAGCAAGAGATTTAAAAGTGAGAAATATGTCATAGGCTGATTGGATGAAAACTAAACAAAGACTAGTTCAATAAAATTAAACTTACACCTCACATAGATTCCGTCAACCTCATTTATTTGGGGGTACCCTGGTATAAGAAGCAAAATATTTCTGACATATGCCTCACTCTGAAATTAAATTGATACAATGTTTTTTTTTCCATGCAAAATAACTAATGTTGACTAATTTAAGACACTTCCATTCACAGCTGATCACACTTTTAACATCCAACTCCCTGAAATTTCACAAATTTCTGTCAAGTGTTCCATGCTAAATATAATGTTCTCTTACCCAAAATAATAAGGGAAAAAATCTTAAATTAAATCTACTTGCACTATATTTGGGTTGCCATGTAGCCCTGACAGCTGTGCTCATTTTATTTGAAATATTTTTGCATATAAACCAATATACATATATATTCAAGTATTTAAACATTTATATTTCACGAATAGAATATAGTGGAAGATATCAGAACACACTACCTGTCCCCCAAACCATTAAAATAAGAAGACTTTCTCTCCTGCCTTTCATATTTCTTTTTGTCATTATTCCAGCATTCGAATCCAGAAATATGAAGCTCCTGTCTGATGCCTTCATCTTCCTCAAGCCACACTTCCAGTCACTTTAGCTCCTGAAGTATGATGGGCTGACTAAATATTTCCGTGGGTTCTCCCACTACAGAACAATTACTTTCTCTGTAAAACTTATTATTCAGGGCATCAGTGGGATCTCCAAAAGTTGACAGGGACACCCCTAGTCCCCACTACCTTCAAAAGAACAAAACAAAGTAAAACAAAAATGCAATGAGCTAAAACCAGGGAGGAAAGTGGAGAACAGAGAGCAATAAGCATTAGACAAGTGGGAAAGGTGGTGCCCTATGCACAAAGCTACAAGTAAAGGTGGCTGAACCTGACACACTTGCTCTGAGCAGAGGATTCCAGAAGTCTCAGATTAGTAGAGTGCCTGGCTGCCGCTGAGAGAAACCGCAAATCTTCTCTGAAGGATGGTATCCTCCAGGATTCCCACAGATTATGATCAAACAAATAAGACCTCATCATCAAAAATCTCCAAACACACCAGGAGACAATCCATCATTAGTGAGACTCTGCAGAAGCAGTAAGAGATTTATACACTGAACACTTTAGATATTTGAAATCTCACAATATTTAAAAATATGAAGCTTTAGGAAGTAAAAGCAGAATCACAAAATGAGCAAGCAAGAAAAGAATGTCAAAATTACCTTGAACAAAATAGAACCTGTAAAAGTGAAAAATAAAATTTTGTGATAAAAACTATGCCCTTGAAATGTACCTCATAGGTATATTGTCCATTCCAACTCCATTTCCATTTTAAACTAGTGTGTTTGGTGTGTGTGATTGCTCTGCAGTTCAACTGCTCTCCCTGACCCATCCTGTTTCCATCATTCTCCCAACAGAAACTGATTGTGAGAGCACTCCTCAATAAACTATCAGCATGCAAATCTCCATCCCAGAGCATAGTTCCTTGGGAGCATCAATTGTGATCGGATAAAAACTATTCTCCATTCTCCCAGTTTCAGAGTCCTTCAAATTCACTCCCTTCTAGCTTAATCTTGCCATACCCCTGACAAAAGCCTTCAACAGTGCCCATTACATAGAGCAAAAACACCTCTTTTTGCCTCTTACCATTTATGACACCATCTAGACCCTGGTCCTGTCTGATCCTTCAAGCTCCATCCCCCTACATCAGATCCCTTTTTCTGGACCATCTGTTCTGTTCTGTCCACCCACATGCATTCCTAACTCTGGACTGGTCTAGTGACCACTTCCCTACCTGGAATTAACAGGCCTGTACCTCCACCTAGGGCCATATTACCTATCCTCTAAGACCCAACTGAATTCCCAGTTTCTTCAAAATGCATTTCTTGGCCACCATGGTCCAAGGCAATTTCTGAGCGATTCGTGTGCTAGGGCCAGTCTGTAGAGATTTTGCAACAGCCACTTAAAGATTTCCAGGAATTTTGAGGGGCAGTTTATATCACATTGGTAGCTTGAAATCAGCCAGGGTGGGAATATTTACACCTCAAAAATAGGCAAATAGTACAAATCAGGGCTTTTCTTTTCCCCAGAGAAATGGCTGTTAAGCATTTACCAGCACCCCACTAAATTCTCCCTCCTACTACACAGAGTGACTACACTGCTCGATTGACTGGCTTGGCTCCTAAACTGCTTTCTTACTTGCAGATTTGGGTAGCCATGACTTCCCAACTAGGCAGGATCTTTTTCTATGGCAGAAAGGATATTGTATATTAACCCACAAAAAATTTCCCCAGTGCATTTTCCATAGTAGGAATTCAATAATAGTTTCTATTAAAAGTAATGGTTCCTTCAGGTTCATCTTGTGCAGAGAGCACTGGAGGAAAAAACAACCACCACCACCACCAAATAATGGCCATGGGTTTTTAATTTTATAAACATGTATCTCCTCTACACTTTAAATTATTTACCTCAACATTCTCCTATATTTTTATTACAATAACCATGTCATTGACTTTTCTAAAATCCAACACTAAACCTATAGTATTTAGTTTATACTACTTTTTTCCGTAAGTTATTTTCTTTGCACATATATTTGCTTCTTATTTAATAATTGATCCTTCCTCAAAAGAAACTTTTTCCAAAACTTATTTTGTAAAATTTATGACTCAAGGCCTTTTTCCAGCTTAGATAATCATTCACTCGCCAAAGATGCTATTTGTCACACTCCTGTTTCAACTATTTTGCCCTTCAGGAATGAATTTTTAAGACAACTAACAATATTCTTAACTTGTCGTTTAAGAGGTTTAATACAAAATAACAGTTGATTTCTATTATGGTGTTCCAGAGAACAATAGAAAATAAAGAAATTCATTTGCCTTTCTTTTCGCTGACACTGGGCACTGTGGCTGACCGCTGCCGAGACAGGAGTCATCCTATATCACCTTTGATTCCTGAACCTTGTCAAGTAAGCTGTTCTGCCGTGGGCTCCAGCCTGCTTGCTGTCAGCGTTCTTTCACACTGCTGGGTCAGCGTCACAATCGAAGCCACTCTTCCTTATCTCACACTTGGGACCAGAGACCTGAACCTGAAGAACTGAACAGCCCTGTGTTTTTTAGGAAACCAAGTTTGGCTTTGGGGCTGAAAGCCCTCTGGCAAGTCTCTTTTCAATGGTTCTGCACTGGGGCAGAAAGGTGCTAGGGACACTCACTGCCCTACCCCTCAGACAAGCTGCTGGGCTCTTTTGCCCGACTTTTCATATTTAGCTCCCTAATCGATGCTTAAGCATTCACACAAGGAATTAGAGAATATGTATGATGCACAGAGTATATCACTGCATACATATTTTTTTAATAATTTTTTAAAGATACTTAGATTACATAAATGTTACACAAAAATCATAGGGATTCCCATATGCCCCACCTCCCACTCCTCCAACAACATCCCACATAAACGTCCTTCATTAGTGTGGCACATCACCTGCAATAGATATACACATCTTGGGGCTTTGCCACTAAGCATGGACCATAGTTCACATTGTATACCACATTCTCTCACACACAGTTCTGCATGTTATATGATGATATAAAATGGCCTATGTCTGTCATTGCAATGTCACTCAGGGTAATTCCCAAGTCCCGAAAAAGCCCGTGTATTACAACTGCTTTTCCCTCTCCCTGCCCCTAAAGCATCCAATGGCCACTGGCTCCACATTAATGTTGTAATTACTTCCATTGTGTGAATCACAATATGTCTATAACAGAATACCAGTAAGTCCACTTTAGTCCATAGGTCTTCCCCCAATCCTGAGGAGTCTGAGATGGTGATGTCCACTCCACCTCCAAGTGAGAGGGGGCTTATATCTCATGGATAAGATGGATGGGATTATCCTGCCTGCAGCTGCAGACTCTCTCCATTCCCTGGGATGGCCATTGTCCATCATCATCTCCCCACCAGGTGACTTGGGTGAGTCCATTGACCTGTAGAGTAGGAGTTGCAGCTCCACCAAGATTCTGGGCCCAGCTGGCACATGGACAGCCCAAAGACTCCGGTCTCTGGAAGTACACCTACAAACTCTGGCACCACATATAGGTTTGAATAGAAGGGACAGATGGACCATGTGCAGGGAAGACATATTTGGGTCCAACTCTGTCACTCTCAGGAGCAAGGATTCCAAAGTAGGGCCCACTGATAAGGCACAAAACTCTGAGGCTATCTGCCCTAATATAGGGCCTGGGCATCTCCAGAGCCCTCAGGAGCCCCTCTGTTTGGGGTATATCCACACTGGAAGCCTATGAGGTCCTACTGAGATGTGCATGAGCATTACCCCTAGGATGACCTCCCGACTCACTTTGAGGTCTCTTAGCCATATGAACTTATTTGTCTTTACCTTTTCCCCCTTTTATTCGAGGTCTTTTTCCAGTTGTATTGCCCATTGGCACTTGTTAGTAATCCCTCATTGCCAGGGAGGCTCATCCCCAGGAGTCAAGTCCCACACTGGGAGGAAGGTAATGCATTCATATGCTGAGTTTGGCCTAGAGAGAGGCCACATTTGAGCAACAAGGAGGCTCTCAGGAGGCAGCCATTAGGCACCCTATAACAATAGGCTAAGTTTCAATTTCAAGAGCAAAGACTCATTAGGCTAGTCATCAATAACAAGAGCCCATCAGTGGATCATCCTCCTTTGCCAGACACTGCCCCTGCACCTGGGGGACTGTTACTGCATATATATTTTAAAGCTTCCAGCTCTGTTCTCATATAGCCACGATCCTCAAAACTCCAGCAAATAAAGGCCTTGTTTCAGAAGATTCCATCCTTGGGTTTTTTTGGAATAGTTGAGACACAGTGGATCATTTGGGATTAGAATATGAAGAAAAATGATGTGTTAGAATAAGTGGTCCTATATGTGTCAAAATTACTACAGTGTTGGAGGATCTCTTAACCCCAAAGCCTCTGTCACTTCCAGAATAAAATATAGGGACTTTTTTTTTTTCCATTAGGCATACATGGAAACAAAAAGAAGAGAGAGGGCACCAAATTGGTTCAAGAAATTAAAACACTTGACTATATGTTAAGTTCTATTCCTACATCTGTTGTGATGCTTTTATTTCACCTTTGGCAAGGAAGTTAGTCTTTCTCTGTTCCAAGACATTTCTCTGTTGCACAGTAAGGATGTTTTTTCTTTAAACCTATTCTTCAGATTGGGTATAGGAAGAGTGAGATAGTATTTAATGAGCATTTGTAGCTACTGATACGAGATGTCTCTCTCACCCTGAATTTTATTGGTCAAGATATTTTCCTAAAAATAATCTTTGGGCTTCAAGTTTTAGCTTTGATGTGTAAAATGTGTGGAAATTGTCGCTCCCATCTTTACAACAATAAAAAGCAGATTAATTGAAAATAAGTGACTTTTCTTGGACCCATTAGAAAACAGAGGTTGAGGGTAGATGGTCACCCCAGAATCTGGAGAAACAAGCACAACCACAGAGTCACAGCTGAGATCTGCTTACATGGAACCAAACCTGCTAGAGCCGTAAACTGCTATGAACAATTAAATGACAATTTTGACAATTTGCTAAAGGCTGAGTGGGAATAGTATAAGAGTAAGTAACTCCTGGGGACAACAGTCTTAAGGGGCTTCCTACACTTTTAGGGTTTTACTTCCCAGAATCCCACCTGATTCTCATGATGAAGGTCCGAGAATGATCCCTTTTAACTCTGGCAGTTGGAAGGGAAAAGTAATCATTATGAAATACACCCAGAACATTCTCCATAACAAAGGTCTACTCTCCAGTGGGGCGGGGGGGGGGGGGGG
>JAQZBX010025153.1:0-29717 GCA_029593785.1 Cabassous unicinctus | reverse complement strand
AATGGTTTTCAGCAATTTTAGGACAGTTTTTCTTCCAAGTCATCATGTCCATCCATAACAAGCTTCCAAACAAGGATATGTGATGAGGCACTGCTCAGGACCAAGTTCAAGTTTCCTGGACTCTAGAAAATCCATATCTCAGAGAAGTAGGGCTTTACAAGTACAATGCTGACAAATTCAAAGATATGGTAGCTGAGAAGCACCTTATCCTGAATGGTTGTGGGGTTAAATTCACCCCCAATTGTGTCCTCTAGGACAAGTGGCAGGCCCTGCCCTCTTGAAGACATTATCAGCACTGCCCTTGCCTGACTTATCCCCACCTGTAAGTGACTTCCTGGCTGTCTAGAGAAAAAGGTTAGCCAGAAACAGATCCACCCCCAGTCTTCCCACCTTGCATTTGCATTTCTATTTAAATGGCACAACTCCAAAATTTTATGTTTCAGTGCATGATTTTCTTTTAAGAAAGTGTTCCACTGCCTAAAACCTGGCTTAAATACACAAAGAAGTTAAAATTATATCAAAATAGTTGAAAAATATGGTGGGTGAATGTTGAGACGCAGGCACTGACTCTAAGTTGATTTAATAAACTTTGAGACTATAGGAAAGTTATTGAGGAGTAGAATGCATGAATTAAGCAGGGTTTTGGGAAAGCAAATGTGACAATGCACATTAAACAGATATAGGGGGAGAGAAAGAGAAAATAAGAATCTCAGGGAAGATTTTGGTATAGCAACCTAAGGGTTTGAACCAATATTAGGCACTGTTATTGTAAAGAAATGATAAAGTCCATTCACTGTGAAGGTTAAATTGTTATATTTTGTCAGTGTACTGGGGCAAAAAAAAGTGTTACAACTTCCTAACAGCACAGTGCCCACAGTTAAACAGTCAATAAATATTGCTATAATAAATTAATGATTACAATGCTGAAGAATATTTTCTGGAGATCCACTTCATTACTCATTTATGAAATGGTAAAATGAGATAAATCATAACCCATAATGAATTAGTAATATAACTGTAACTAACATATATTATGACTTTCACTTTTCTTTTTTATGTCAGAATTGTACAGCATAAATAATCCATGACCGAGTCATTTTATAAATATCAGAGTCAGGACAAAATATAGTCAGTGAGTGGCCCAGTCCTTTGAATGTCTAATAAATTTTCAGGTTTTAGAGTTTAGGACATGGTTTATGTTTTATTCAGACCTTTTCTTAAGCTATATGGAAGACCTGACAGTGTATGAAATACAGAAGTTTGCATTTCCTTACTTAAGGAACATGACTCTTGTTTACAAATAAATCTCAAAATTTGATCCATGTCAACATTTTACACAATAGTTTTTGACATCAGAAGATAAAGTAAACTAGAAAAAAGTACTTTCCTATTGAAAAGTAAATAAACCTTATCTAGATTTTGCAGTGTTTTAAGAAATGGATATCTCAACATCTCCATATCATTTGGACCTATAAATCTCTCCAACTAGCCAGGTTTCCTAAACTTTTGCTTAACTGTATCAAATTTGAGCTTTTGCATTGGCAGTAACACTGTTTGCAAAGTGTTGATTTTGCAGAGGTTGAAGTGTTAATTCTGCCTAGTCCAGAAGGTATATTCTTCACAACTTTTAACCGGTGTCAAACAATAAGCAAGTATTCTCCTGGCAGAGATGTGGGAAATGTGTATTCAAGGATGAGAAAACAAAATGCATGGAAGTATGAAGAAGCACATGTGCAGGGACTGGCAGAGGCACAGGCTCTAAAGAGTACAGAGGGGGAATAGCAGAAGATACGAAAAGTATTGTGAAAGACTTTTGATGATAATGTTGAAGAGTCTAAAATTTAATCCTATACACAAAGAGGTGCCATTTTAGGATTAAACCTGAATTAGAGGATTCATTTCCTCTATTTAAAAAAGTTATTTCTGGCTAGTGTTGGATGCAAGGTGCTAGAAGAAAGAAACAAAGAATGTATTCAAACTTTCCAGCAAACCTGATAAAAACAGGCTTTTTAATAGCAGTGTTTATAAATAAATCAGGATTCTAATGCATTTCCTACTCTCAAGGTGTATAAGCCAAGTGAAATAAGTAAACGGACATATACAAAATTAACTGACCAAAAGAAAAATGTCATATAACAGATAGATGCAAATTTGGTGAGATTGTAAAGATGTTTAACTCCTGATTTTTTTTTTTCCAGAAAGGAGAAGCTTTAATGCAAGGTCAAACGACATGCAGGCTGAGTCAAAAAAGTTCCAAGAGGAAGTGGAGTTGTTATCCAGCAGTGTTATAAGTCACTTAGTTAGCATAGATAAAAACTGCAATATTAAGTAAAGGAATGGAAATAAGCTAGAGAGTAACCATTACAATAACCAATATAAATGACTACAATACCATGTAAAGGAATGGAACTAGGCTAAAGTAACCATTACAATCACAGGTATAAATCACTAAGTTAAATGGAAATAAGCTAAAGCAACCATTACGTCCTTTAAAATCTATATTATTCAGAAAAAAATATGAAACTCTATAAATGTTCTGCTTAATTCTGTATTCCGGAAATAGAAACTTTATTCAGGGAAGTGTATGGAAAAATAAGATAAAAGTTGGAAAATCATGGTCCCATGAATTGCCAAATCTTGTCATATATCTATCTCTGCCCTGTCTCCTGAGTAGCTATTCCTTACTCTATTCCTCCAGTCTAGATTTATATATCCTTTGAATATTTGAATAAAGCATAATAGTTGAGCATGCAGTATTTGGAGTCAAAAGGATATGGGTAGACTTTCCAGTTACATCAATCCCTTGCTACGTGATGTGGACAAGGCCCTTTATCTCTATGCTCCATATTTTTCTCATCTCTAATACAGTGTGGATAGTAGAATCTAGCTTACAGTGTTGGAGGATCATTAAATGAAATTTTGCATGTGTGATATTTGTCTCATTGTCTGGCATATGATATTAGCTTAAGAAATTATGGACTTCATTAATTGTTCCTTGGAAAATTAGACCTTTCACCAACAAGTCCTAGCTCAGATTTGCAGTGTGCTTTGAATGAAATGGCTAATGCCCACTAGTGAAGCTGACCTTGCTCTGTCTTTTCTCAGTATGAGTAACGTTGTTCCATCCAGTGCTTCTGTTAGTCATGCTTTACTGGCAACCCTGCTACCTGCAAACCACGAAGTAGGTTGGGACCTTAGGACTGCTGTTCCTTTTGGCAGGTATTATTATGCTTTTTGTTACCCTTCATGTAGTGAGATTCTTTTCCTGAAAGATTTAATAGGTGTCTCTCCTTTTGGCTGTTAATTTGGCACAGAGAGTGGAATGTCAACACTCATATTTTAGTATGTTCCTCAGGCAGCAGTCCAGAGAATGAATTCAAAAGGAAGAATCTTGGAAAAAGGACAAAATTAAAGCCAGTAGATATAGAGAAAAATGAAAATAGTTACTACAATTTTTCTACATGAAGTGTCATTGAAAAACATGTTATATTCACTTCATACATCTCTATTTAGAGATGAAGAAGATCATTGACAGGAAAATTTCATTTGCTTCTTTGAGATATATTTACATGGAATTTTATCCTTTAAGGGTGATGCTTAACCAATATTTCAGAAAACATTGTAATCATATGGCTGATGATGGAAAATTATTGAAAAACTAGTTTCATATTCTAAATAATGTAAAAATGCTTATATTGTATGCAGTTGTCCAAAATAGGAAAAAAATGTATAAAAGAAGCTTGTTTAGGAATTGTGAGAGCATAGGATAAATCATTTGGATGTTGCTTTCCATCCTTCATCTCCTTCCTTCCCTCTCTCTCCCTCCCTCCCTCCTTCCTTCCTTCCTCTTTCCCACCCTTTCCCTCCTTTTCCCTTCCTTTCCCTTCCTTTCCCTTCCTTTCTCTTCCCTTCCCTTCTTTTGTTGTCCCTTCCCTTCCTTTCCCAACAACTATTACCTCTGGAATAAGGTATCATTAGTTCCAGCTAGAAACTCACAGAAGGGTAGTCCTGATTTGTAGCATTTGTGATTTACGATTTGTCCGTTTCTTAGTGTAAATTCTCCTGCCATGTCCGATTTCAAGCTGCAACCTAATGTCAAACATTTGCAAAATTCCTGAAAATTTATCAGTCGGCACTCAAGAGGTTCAAACTTGCTCCAGCACCCCATTGCTCCCTTTGGAAAGCCTGAAAACACAATAATGACCATTTAATTTGAAAACATTGTTTATGTAGAAGATGGAATATTCTTGTTATCTGTCCTTAGATGTTTGAATAGAGGACAAATAACAGTGGTATTTCCACAGGGGACAAAGAAACAAAATCCCCTTCAAAACAAAAAAAAAAGAAAAAAAAAACAAAACCTAGAGCAGTTCAACAATCAAAAGAATTATGTGGTTAATATGTCAAATTCTTCCACGTAATAGTGTATTTCCTGGTTGGAAAGCCCTACTTACACTCTAAAGTTACTTCTAATTTCTGAATTCCTTGAAATAAGAATTGCCATTTGAAAAAGAAAGTCACCTAGAAGAATGGCCCAGTATCTATGTCAGACATTAACAAAAATGAAGAATTTTAGATTTTCTGCACGAAGTCTTTTTATTATTTTGACTTTTCCAGATAGCCAATATATAATTTTCCCATTGTTAATATAGGGAATATTTCTATTTGATTTCAATAATAATTCAAATAAATAAACATGGAAACGTTCTAAAACTTGATGATCAAGGATTACCTCTGATGAGGGATACCAATAGCAATGAATGTTTATTATGTCAATTTGGTACTTTATGCTTTTTAAATTATGTTGACAGTGTCTTAGCATGTATGTGCATGTTCTCTTTATGGGCATAAAATGAGTTAGTTAAATGAACAAACTTTGTTTCTAAAATATATACCTATAAGTGAAGTCAATGTGGCTCAGTGGTTGAATGCCAGCTTCCTATATACTAGGTCCTGGATTCAATCCCTGGCCCTGGTACCTAAAACAACAACAACAACAACAACAACAACAACAACAACAACAAAAAATTATGCCTATGCTTTTCCTCTGCTGTAGTTAAAAAGTAAGTTTAAGTCTGTGATTAATTAATGAATAATAGAAAAATCATATACAAACTTCTTTATTGTCTATTGGATTATTGGGTGTGTTATGGGAGAAGATTGTTATGGAATTTAGCTTCAAAATTTATTTTCATAAATACATTGCTGTAGAAGGAAGGAATGGAGGTAGGGAGGAAGGAAGGGAGGGAGGGAGGAAGGAAGGGAGGGAGGGAGAAAGAAGAGGTAGAGAATGAGAGAGGAAAAGATTGTAAATGCAGAAATGTGTCAGATAATTAGCAGTCCACTCCCCCCAAAAACAGGCATGAAGGCAGATTTGATGAGGACAAATGAATCCTTTCTCCTTTTTAAAATTTAGAGTGCAAACTACATTAGTGATGCCAGGGATAATATGACTAAACAAAAGAGCTTTCATTTCCTCCAGGAGCTGATGTTTCTTTCTGACTTTGCTCTTTGATTGTATGTCCTTATTTGTTCTTACAAATCAATGCTTATGCAGACATAGAGCAGGTCAAACTTTAATGTTTTACATGGGGACTGAGAGATGTAGATTAAAACTCAAGACGGTTGCAGGCATGCCCTGATTAATAGTATGTATTTTTCTTCTTCCCATATTGGTTGCTAAAAATTTTAGTGAATCAAAATATAGCACAAATCATTCTATTGTGTTTATCTCTCATGTTTATTCTTCATAGCACCAAGGGTTTAGAGTGTTCCATTGCCAATATAATTAAGATGATCTTTATACTGGTTAAAAACATGAATATAAGAATTATATTAGTAGTTTATTTATTTATTTTTGTTTTGTTTAGTAGTTTATTTTGATAGTTCATTTTGAGTTTAAAGAAAAACACGTATATTACTGAATATTAGCAAATACATAAAGAACAAAATATTAAACATAATCCCAAAGTCCTATAATTACACATTTACATATTTTATGCTTTCTAAACGAACTTTTTTGGGAGGTGACTTGCATACAATAAAATGTATCCATTTTAAATGCACAATTTTGTACTTTGACAAATGTGTATAGCCAAGTGATTACCAACCCAATCAACATATAAAGCATTCCTATCACCTCAAAAAGTTCCATTGTGTCTTTTGAAATACCCCACTCATATCTAACCTAACCACTGATTAGCTTTCTGTCGCTAATTTTCCCTGTTTTAGACTTTCATATGAAGACGCATACATTATGTACCACATTGTGTCTGCTTTATTTCACTTAACATAATGTTTTGACACATATCCATTATGTTGACTGTATCAGAAATGTGTTTCTTTTTGTTGCCAACTAGTATCTCATTGTATGAATATTTTACAATCTTTTATCAGTTTATCTGTTGATGGATAGTTGTGTTGTTTCACTATTATGAATAAAGCAACTATGACTATTTTCTAAGTGGCAAGCAAGTCTTTTCACTTAGGCTGTCTGGGAACATGGCTCAAAGCAAGTAGTAAACCCCATCGAAAGCTAATTACTGGCAATATCAAATAAGTAGCCTATGGGAAAGGAGAAGCCAGTGTACCGCAGAAACAGCCACTGGAATGAGGCAGCCCAAAGTCAAAGAATGCAGACAACTACCAGACTGTGGAAGAGGCAAAGAATGGATTCTCCTAGTGTCTACAGAGGGTTGCAGCCTGGATTTCAGACTTCTGGTTCCTAGATTTAAGATTTCTGGCCTTCAAAACTATGAGAACTTAACTAGTGTTAAGCCACACAATTTTTGGTAATTTGTTACAGCAGCCCGTAGAAGCTAAAACAGATTTTGCATAGACATAGGCTTTCTTTTGTATAAATTCCTAGGATTGGAAATGCTAGGTCAAATGATAACTCTGTGATTAGTATAGAGGAAACTGCCAAACTATTTTTCCAAGTAGTTCCACAATTCTTCTTCCAGGCAAGCAATGTATGAGAGTTCCAATTGGTCCACAGGCTTACCCTTACGTGATCTTGAAAATCTTCTAACTTTGCCCATTCAATTGATCATGTATTGGCATTTCATTTAGTTTTAATTTTCATTTCAACAGTGACAAATTATTTTAAGTATTTTTTTAATTACACATTTATATGTCATCTTTTTGAAGTCTCTTCAAATATGTTGTCCTTTTTTCTATTGTTGATGATGTTATTATTGAGTTGTATGATATTTTTGCAGATTCTGAATATAAATTGTTAATTATATATAATGTGCTTATTTAATCTGTGTGGGTATAAAAGGTATAAGCCTTTATTTTGGCAAAGTGTCTATTTGTCTTTTATTTTCCTATTTTTTGCTTTTTTGTGCTGTGTGAGAAATTTTTGCTTATCCATAGGTCATGAAGATTTTCTCCAAAGTTTTCTTCTTGAAGTTTTTTGTATTTATCTTTTTGGTTGGCTATATGATTAATTTTGAGAAAATATTAGTGTATGGTGTGAGGTAGAACCTAGGTTATTTTTGTTCTTATAAATATTCAGTTATTTCAGCACAGTTTGTTGTAAAGTTACTTCTTTCCACATTGAAGCACAGCAGTACTTTTATTAAAAATAAATTGAACATATAGTTATAGGCTTATTTCTGACATCTGTGTAGTTCCATTATTGTATAAGTGTATTTGTAGCTCAATATTTCATTCTCTTGAAAATGTAGCTTTATTCACTTGAAATTAGGAGGTTAATTCCTTCTATTTTTTTGTTCCCTTTCAAAATTATTTTGCCTGTTCTAGTTTCTATGCATTTCCATTTAAATCTAGTATCAGCTTTTCAATTCTATAAAAAATGTCATGGGGATTTTAATTAAGTTTGCATTAATTTATAGTTCAATTTGGATAATAGTGTAGACAGTAATATTAAGTCTTGTATTCTCTGAATATATTATAAACCTTCATTTATTTTGTACCTCTTAAATTTCTTTTATCATGTTTGGTAGTTTTCAATGTTCATACCTTACATAAATTTTATTAAATTTATCCCTAAGCATGTAATAATGGTGATGTTTTAAAGGTCTGATATTATTTTGTTCTGAATAGATCATTGCCAGAATATAGATATAATTGTTTTTGCATATTAACATTTCACTTTTGCAAATTTTCTATGTTCACTTGTTAGTTATATTAAGATATTTGTAGTTGCCTTATGATTTTCTTATGAATTGTCATTTGTAAATACATATATGTTAGTCTTTTCTTCTTTTCGCATTTGTACAAATTTTTTCTTATTATTTTGCTATTTTCTGAATTGAAGGATTAAGAGCTGACAGTTTTTACTTGTTTTTTTTTTTTTTCCCAAGGTTGACTTGTTTTTTTATTCTAGTGGGAAAACATTGATTTTTTTCACCATTATGTATGAGGTTAACTGTAGGTATTCCATAGACAACCTTGATCAGGTTGAGGAAGATATATTCCTAGTTTTCTATTTTTGTTGTTTTTAATCATTAAGATGTGTTGAATTTGGTCAAAAGCTTTTGTTGTATTAGTTGAAATAGCATTATAATTTATTTTTCCTTTTTCACTTAATATGGTGAATTATCTTAATTGATTTTCTAATCAATCTTTCCTTCCTCAGATAAATCTCACTTGGCCATAATTATATACATGTGTAATTATATATATATATGTTATATTTTATGAGGAATATCTATGTCTGTGTTCATGGTCTGTTGTTTCTTTCTTTTCTTGTAATGTTTCATGTACTTCTAGTATCAGTGGAATGGCTATTTTTCTAAAAGTTATTTGGAAAGTATTCTGCCCTCATTTTCGTTCTGGAAAAGTTAACGTGATTATTAATTCATCTATAAATATTCTAAAAATATTACTAGTGAAACTGTAGGCCTGGATTTTCCTTTGTGAAAAAAGTTTTCATTTGAAAGTTAAATTGCTAGAATAAACATAGAACTATTTATTTCTGTATTTTCTTGCCTCAGCTTTGCTAATATCTGTCATTGGAATCTGTCTATTGTATGTAAGAGCTTTTGTCTATTTTACCTATGCAGTCAAATTTTTGAGCATAAAGTTGTTAGTAATATCACCTTACTATCCTATGATTAACTTACAGTTTCTGCAGTGATGAGTGCTCTTGTGTTTCTGAAAATGTTAATATAAAATGTGTTATATAACATATAATATTTTCTGATCAGTATATCAGGAATATTATCAGTGCATTAATCTTTTTATAGAACTTCATTTTTATTTATTTGATTTTTTATTACTTGTCTTTTTTCTCCTCTATTTTTTCTCTTATCTTTATTTTTTATCATTCTACTTATTTGGGATTTAATGTTCTATTTCTATCTTATTAAGATGGATATTTATTTAGATCACCAATTTCAAACTATTTTCATTTTATGATTAAAGACTTAAAGAAATAAATTTTCCTCACAAATAACTTTAATTAAAGGTACCTGGGTACTCGGAAGAAGGAGAGTGTCTGTCTGATTGGATGACTCACAGAATTTTCTTTGTCTTCTATTGTAACAACTCAATATTCTGGTTCTTTTCACTGGCTTCTATATCTTGGTAGTTTCACTAAGTTCTGCCTTCAAACTTTTATACTTTTCTATCATTCATTTCAATGAATTTGTGGCAATGTCATCTCCTTTCTTGTTTCTGTGTTTATTAATCAGTAAATATGTACCACAAGTAAAGCATAATATGAATTACATAAAATTTCTTCTGACAAACCAAAACTGTACTCTTTCCTTATAGATAGAGGCCTAAAAATAAAAATAAAAATGTCTTGAAATTATATTGATATATTTTATATGTAAACTAAAATGTAGGAGGTAACATTTCTTGGACATTGCACTTAAAGGATTTAAATATTGTTTATCATGAAATCTGCTATCAACCACTTATAAAGTAACATAATATTGTAACAGAATTTAAGGTCAAAAAAGAAAAGAGAAAACCTTTCAATTCTAAGGTGGCACTTAAGATAGTTCTAAAATGAGTATAGATAATAATTATATTAACTCATTTAAAAGGCACTATTCAAGTGGTGTTATTTGTTGCAAAAAAAGTTCTGGTAATATCTTCCCTATGTCAACTTTAGCATATAGCTAAAGAGTGATGTGTGTACCAGTTAACTTTTGACCTTATTAAAAGAAGAAAAAAAAGTTACTCCAAATCCTGAATAGTGTAAAAGTATATCAATAATTTTACAAATCCATTATGGTCACACTTAGAAAAATGTGACAACTATACCCATTTGTCATCAAAATTGTTCTGCATACTTTTAACTAATGATAAGTCTGCCTAAATGACTACTTATATATGCATTAGTTCAATACAGTAATTTATGGTAAACAGACTTCATTAAGAGACATATTTGTCTGTGAGAACTTTGTAACATATTAGGATAGGTAAATATTGCAAAATAAGGGAGTGAGACCTGATGTGTTTAATATTTGTTTCTAACACTAAAATTCGGATTTTATAACATATGCATGTATATTCTACATTGTTAAGAAATGTGATGAAATATTCATTTAGATGGCATAAAAACATGTAATATAATGATCTGATAAATTTATAATAAGTGCCCTGTAACCCTCTCCTACATTAATCATTAAAATAAAATATCTTTTACAAAAAAACAACAACAAAGAAAACATACAAATAAGCAAAGCAACTAAATAAGTATATGCGTATGTTGCTTTTAGTTGAATTGGACTATTGCGTAAGTATAGCATAGTCTAAAGTGTAATTTTGCCTCTGAGATTTTATCCAGACTTACTGAGCAGTAACAATAATATAGTTTCTAAGGTGGGATTTGAATGTGGTCAAAGTGTAACAAAGCACTTAGTTCTGCAAATTAAATAAATGTTGTGGAAAGTGAATCTCCTACCACCCTGTGGTAGTTTAGAATCATTGCATATTAATATATTTCATTTAACTTGCTCTGCTTAATTTATGCTTTCAATGATTTTGCTTATCAAGTTATATGGGTGATACATAAAAGAAGCACACATCAGAACCAAACATCCTGTCCTTTTTGAAGGGAGTGGGATGGAAAACACAGAAAAATTTACATACAGAGACAAATTATAGAGTTTAGAACCAGTTGTTTTTAATCAGTAGGTCACAAAAGCCTTAGATTATTCTTTACCATTTTAGAGATCTCTTAAAAAGATGATCACTCTAAGCCCAATTCATTTCCATGCTGAATTATTTAAGAGAGAATAATCCTTTTTGGAATTTCCCCAAATTCCACTTATTTTCTATTATTATTTCATTTCTGAACCAAGATAAATGGCATTTTTTAAAAGAAGGATATGAGAAACAATGTGTAAGAATGTTCAGGGTTATGGACTGATTTAAAACAAGCTTGATTGCTAATTAACAGCTTGTTTAGGGATTTTTCTGCTTAATTTATGTTTTTATATTACTTTTGCTCAAATGTTTAACCATTGCAGTAGTGACAATAAGCTATTAAATATTTAAGAAATTTATTTTCATTTCTTATGTAAAATTGCATACATGTATGTAAAATATATATGGATACATAAAAATTTTCAGATAAAGATTTTAAAGGGTATATAGGAATTATTTTTCCATTATAATGAGCATAGAGTAATTGATTTGCTTCTGAAAAGCTATCAGTAAGCATTTTCACTAATTACATGTTGTGGAGAAATAAGATTTTTTTTACTTTCTAAACTTTGAATTCATTTTAGAAGATTTTTTATGAAATTTATTTTATAAGGGAAGATATATATTTTTGTAAAATATTCAAAATTGAAATCTTCTTAAATTAAAAATACAAAAGAATAAATGGCCAATAAGAGATTTGGATAATAGATGATGAGTAATTCAAATAGAGTGCAGCTATAAATAAATTGTCAATATTTATAATAGTACATGATAGTAACTTATCCTTAATGCATATCTAAATATGTGAATAATGGTAAAATAAAAAAATATAGAATATCATTCTTGCCAGGGAGCCAGAATTTCTCTCAATACACCTGAATAAAGAGATAAATTACATAAATATGCTTCCTATTTTACATGTTGTAATTTAAAGATGGTTCTATTTTACTACCACCTGAAGTCTGTTTTGAAGAGTTTGTAAAACTTTTATTTTATGTGTTGTTTATAAAGAAACATATTGAAATTTGTAAAAGATACTTCATGATGTAAGAGTATACTTTGCCAGGGAAATTTTCAAAAAAGACTGAAATGGTGTTAAACTAAACTCATTTAGAATCTGATAGTCCATTATACTGATTCAGTCAAAAATATTAATCTCACACTAAGTGAACTGTAAAGAAATAAAAGAAAGAATATTAAACAAAAAGACAATACACTCATTTATTTTGGACAATCTGATAATTTTCATGTAGATTGGATACTGGTTGGGGCCTTTCAAGTGTATTCTCTAGTAGTGCAAAGAGTTATGTTGGAAGCCAAATTAACGGGAAGTTCATGATTGAGAAAGAAAACAGGATAAAGAGAGTTTGTTGGATCATTCAAATATTTAATCATCTTACATTGGTGGTATTATACACGAAGATCTATTATGTACCTGCCAAACAAATGAAATGCACTCTTTACCTAGATTGTGGCGGGTAAACACAGCTTCTCTAAGCCAAGCAAGCTTTATCAACTTCATTGACCTGTTTTTCTAATACTTAAAAAATACGTATTTACAGCTTCATATTTTCACCTACTGTTTAAGTGTCTTGCCATAGGTACACCAAATATGAAACATAGTATTGTCCTATTTTGATTCTTTTGTAGACCCCAGAAAACATCATGTTCTTGGAGTTAGTCTATTCCTGTGGGTGTGAGACTCTGATTGGATTGAATTCAGCTGGGGGTCTTTGATCAGAGTACTTCAGTGAAGTGTGACCAGGGTGGGTCTCAGCCCTCTTGCTAGAGTCCTATACAAATATGAGAGGGCAAAGAGGAGAACTGTCAGCTTTTACCCTGCTGTTTGAGAGAACACTCCAGGATTGCCTACAGCTTCAGAAAGACAGAGAAATCCTGAGATATTGAGAGAAAAGGATGAAGCTGAGGAGGAGACCTCGACAACCCACCACTTTGCCTTGAGACATGGCAGGAGTCCAGGACTGGTACCTTGATTTGGACATTTTCATAGCCTTGGAACTATAAGACTATACCTTAATAATTCCCATTATAAAGCCAACACATTTCTGGTGTTTTTGCATTGGCAGTCTTTAGCAAACTAAAACAGAAATTGGTACCAAGAGAGTAGGGTGCTGTTGCTAAGTGAATACAAACAATATTAAAATGGTTTTATAAGTGTGTAAGGGGAAAATTTTGGAAAAACTGTGAGATGCTTGGTAGAAAAGGCCTAGATTGCTTTGAAGAGACTATTGGAAAAACACGGATGCTAAAGGTACTTTTGATGAGGCCTTAGAAGGAAATGATGAACTCCTGTGACTACATGCAAAATCAAAAAGCATGCAAGATCTGTATGAACAAAACCATTGTCAGTCTGGAATAAAAGGGACGTATAACAGAGATATTAAAGGAAAAATGACTTCAAGAGCAAACCCTAGAAGCTGAGGTCTGGACTTAAGCATATTCTCAGGCCAAGAGAAGTACTCCCCCCCATGTGTGTAAACAAGGTGAATTTGCCCCGGCATTTGAAGAGGGTGGGCCTTTCACTGTTCAGGGAGAGTTCTGCCACTCAAGGCTTAGAGAGAGAGCAGCACACTCCCTGGGGCTTGAACAGAGTACGGTCATCACTGTTCTGAGGAGACTAAACACATGATCCATAGATTGAAGAGATTGTAGTCATCACCCCAGTGTTCTCAGAGGGTGAAACCTAGAGCTCGACAACCACCCAGGTGCTTCATGAGGGTGGAGCCAAGAAAATAGTTACTGGGTGAGCCCTTGAGACGTGTAGGAGTCCCACACCAAGCTCTGAGGAAAAGAAACTATGGTTCTATAGATAACGCTTAGGCTTTGAAATCTAATGGCGTGTGCCTGGGACATTTTCAGACCTGTTTAGAACCCGTGCTCCCTGTTTTCCTTCCAAATAATACCTAAGGAAATGAGAATGTTTATTCTATGACTGTCCCTCTTTTGCATATTTGAACAGCTAACTTGTTTTGTTAGTTTCACAGGTCTACAGCCATAGGGGAATTTTTGCACCAAGATAGACTGCATTCCTATAAATGATTTTAATGAGATTTTGCATATAACGTTGTTACTGAAATGATTTAAGGATTTTTGAAATATTGTGATAGAGAGAATGCATTTTGCATATGGAAAGAACATGTATTTTTGGGGGTCCAGGGCGTGCAATTCCCTGGTTTGAGTCTTTTGTGGACCCCAGAAAAGATCATGTTCCTGGAGTTAATCCATTCTTGTGGATGTGGGACCCTTTGATTGGATTGAATTTAGTTGGGGCATTTGATTGGAGCACTTCAGAGGGACATAACCCAGGGTAAGTCTTGGCCCTATTGTTGGACTTCTATATACACAGAGGAGAAGGCAAAATGGAGTAAAACTGTGAACTGTTACCCTGCCATGTGAGAGAGGACTCCAGGATTGTTTACAGTCACAGAAAGACAGAGAAACCTCAAGAGACTGAGAGAGATACCTGAGGGTGGAATCAGTGGAACAGTCAAAAGCTGAAGAGATGAGGCCAGGGAGAAACAAGTCATATGTCTGATCACCCAAGCTAAACTCAGGGAGGAAATGAGCCTGGAGTAAAAGACACAGACTGTCTGCCATTTTGCCTTGCCATGTGACGGGAATCCAGGATGAGCATCTTGATTTGAACATTTTCACAGCCTGGGAACTAAAAGATTTTACCCTAATAAATTCCCATTTAAAAAGCCAACATATTCCCTCTATTTTTGCATTGGCAGCCTTTAACAAACTAAAATAAGAATGTATGAAATCCCTAGAGAAACTTGACAGTATATATTATTATATATTACTTTACTCCTAATTATGCTAGGAATATATTACACTTTGTCACATAATTATATTTTTAAATGCAACTTCTCTCCAAGTCTTCATCTCTTTTTGTGTGACAGTCTTTTTTACACTGAAAATGTATTATAATTAACATTCAAATATCTAAAGAGTATTTCAAATATTATCCATGTATTAGGCTACAGGTCATGATCAATAAATTTCAAGGAATTTCTCTTTATCTGTCACTGTAAAATTGTCCAAAATTGTCTCAAGAAAATTGAGAATATTAAACAAACTAATGACTGTGAAAGGAAAGAAATCAATATGTTAAATAAAATTACAGAACAAAAATAAACATTTACAGTAGAAGGTTTTATGAGTGAACGCTAAAAGAATCCTATAATTTATGTAGTTTTTAAGCAAAAAAATATAATCACAGCTATCAACTAATCACTAATCAAGTACACACAGTGACTTAGAAACCACTCTCAAAATATTAATGTTGGTATCAAACTGGATGAATAAACTTTAATAACATTTGGATTACATAAGTTAAGATTAACCTTAATAAACAACAATGTATCATGACCAAAAATACTTCAGGCTATAAATGCGAAGATGATTGAACTTTAGAAAAAATTATCCTCATATCCTCACAATAATTGATGAAAGGTAAACAGTCATTTCAATAGTCACTAAAAAGTGTGTTTAATTAAAAGAAATATACATTGATTAAAAATCGTTAGTGCATCAACTCTTAACACAACTTAAATATATAATGGAAACAAAGAGCCATGGGCATGTTTAATGTTGAAACACTAGGGGCATTCTTACAAAAGATGATAATAAAATATGGGTACTGATTAACTTCTTTATTATCGAACACTATTTGGGAATTGCCAGGCAATACAAGTTGGCTAATTTTGATAGGAATATATTATACATTATCACACAAGTATATTTTTTAATGCAATTTCTCTCTTCTCCATCTTATATTGTGTGACAGACTTTTTTTTTTTTTTTTGGTTAAAATTTTCCCTCCAACTTTTGTTATGCTGACCTATATTTACAAATCGTTTTGTAACATTTTCCATGACTAAGTCTTTGCTTTTGTTATTGTAACTATAAATAACACTTTTAGAAGCTACTTTACTTATGTATTTCAAGAACCCCACATAGGAATAGCATCACAATCCAGACAAGTAAATCTGAGTGAAACTGGGATGATGAAGAGAAACAAAAAATGAAGAATTTCAAATTGTCCGAAGAAAATGTCTGGCCTAAAACAATTATGCTATTGTATCAATTTCACATTGTACCACACATATGTGACCTGAAAGCTGAATATATTGTTTCTTTTTTTCTCTATTTTCCTAACTCTTTTTCTCCTTTCACCACCTTCTTGATACCTTGAAGTAAGGCATGGATCAAATCTTTGGAAAATTCATGTAATAAAATTTCTTTTTCTTAAATCATGCATAACATGTAAAGGCAAGATAAAAAAATAAATAAAATGCGGGTTACACAGTAGACGTAATCTATGGTATTTTTTAATGTAAAAAATGGGTAGGTTCTCTCTGATTCTTGTCAACAGATTTCTGCATCAAGGAATAAGAATGCCTTTATCCACTCATGAATTTTTATTAAATAATGGCTGGAATTAAGACCATTTTTTTTAAAGATTCATTTTATTTATCCATTTCTACCCTCCCCCCACACCCCCATTGTTTGCAGTTGCTATCTATTCTCTGTGTCTGTTCATTGTGTGCTCTCTGTGTCTGCCTGTCTTCTTTTTAGGAGGCACTGGGAACCGAACCTGGGACCTCCCATGTGGGAGGGAGGAGCCTAATCGCTTGATCCACCTCTGCTCCCTGCTTGTTGTGTCTCTCATTGTGTTTCCTCATTGTGTCTCCTCATTGGTCATCTCATGTGCCATCTTGTTGCATCAGCTACCATGCCAGCCCATCATGTCAGCTTGCTGTCTTGCTTGTCTTCTTTAGGAGGCACCAGGATCCAAACCTGGGACCTTCACCCAACTGCTTGAACCACATCTACTTCCCAAGACATTATTTTTAATTATGGAATAGGCTATTCCTTAATCCAATAATTATAATTATTAGTTTTATACCATCTTATAGCTCTTTCTCAGAATTAATTGCTGAGCTAACAGCATATTGCCATAAATACAGAAATTATAAAAGTCCCCTTTTGCCATTTTACTTCATCTCTTAACTCTCTTAAAAATGAGAAAAACAGAATAAAATCTTATGTGCATTTTCACAATTAATTTTGCTTTATTTCTGATGTTAATAGGGTGCTTAGAAAATTCTCCTCCTTCTCCTTTTTTTGATGATGTGGAGGTCATTTGAGTGCAGTCTACCCTGCGAATTTGAGAACACATGGTTTATTTTAAATCTGGAGATTCTGCTCCAATACCAGTCTAATAATGTAACTAGTTTCTGGGACACCGTTGGGTTAAAATTGGTCAATATAAAAAGTGAGCTTGTGAGGTCATGTTACAATATAATAGAGCTTTCCCCTGAGCACATATTCAAAACCGTGGAAATGAACTAAGAATAAATCACCTCTTAAAAATGACCAATGATAGTGCATGTTATGAAATACAACTTAGTTTACATCTACATTCCCAGACTAGATTCAGACCAAATTGTTTACTTAAGAGAAAACCCATGAAATCACACACCAATTGGTCAGTAAGTCATTGTTTTTTTTTCTTTTATTTCTCTGTCTTTTCCTTTTTATCATGTATGATAAAAATCTGTAAATCTGTTATACACATACTTCCTACAAAATACTTTTTCACAGTAAATGTATGAAAAGGAATAGGTTGCAAAACTTCAGTGTTTTTATGCAGAGAAAATGGCTCATCATTTTGATATAGTTTCAAACAAATATGGAAAATATACAAGCATATATGTATAAAGAGAGGGGATATACACATATTAGTATGCTTAGTTTTGCATAAATAAATCTTATTAAATGCATTGTTTCTTACATTGCTTTTTGCACTTTCTTCATATCATATAGGGTTTTTTTAAAACATTATAAGGATTTTTTTAAAAAAATTATTCTGGTAAAATATATACAACCTAAAATTTCCCCATTTTAACCACATTCCAGTATAAAATTCAGTGCTATTAATTACATTCACAATGTTGTATCACCGTCAACATCATCCTTTACCAAAACTTAACTAAAGTGTTTCATTTTACACATTTATCTCTCAAAAATTATTTAATTAGTTTCATGTTATTGTTAATTTGGCTAATTTCATATATTACAATTACAAATAATCTTGCAGTAAATAACCTTCTACATGAGTATCTATGCTCATGAGTACGTTTATCTGTAGAATTAATTCATAAAATGGAATTGCTGAATTAAGGCATGTGTACAATTTTACACTTGAAGTTATTTTCCAATTGTCCTGCAAAAAAGTTTCTTCAATACAATAAACAAACATAGTTTCTATTTGATTAGCTAAATGTAAAAACGCATTGTTATTTTAATTTCAATGCTTAAATTCATGTCTATTTTAATAACATTTATAACTCATGTGTATTTCTTTTTCCCTCTGTCTTCAGAGATTTTTCTCCTATTTTATTTTGTTTGTGATTTGTTTCCTTTATATTTTTATTTGTATTTATGAATTCTTTTTGAATTACAAAATTTATTGTAATTTATTTATTTAATTTTAGCCACAGAAGCATATAATTGGATATATTATAGTCCATGTTTTATGGCATTCTTGTCATTGTTCTTTGCTTGCTACCTCATATTTATTTATTGTTTTATTTTAAATATTATAACATTAGTTGATGCTATTGCAAAAAGAATCAAAATCATCTTTTCTAAATCATGCAGTCTAGTTGTTTGTGTATGTTGTATAGAAATGCAGCTGGTTTTAGTATTTAACATAATTCCACCCACCTTCTAAACTCATTCATTATGTCTATAAAATTGCTTAAAATCTTTGGAGAGTTCACATTTCCTGAAAATAATATTTTTTCTTCATTATAATCTTTATAGATTTGTTTAACTTTTCTTATTACACAGGTCACAATTTCTAAATCAATGTTCAATAAAAATGGTATCAGTGAGAACTTTAGTAAGATTCTTCATGTAAAGAAAGAGGTTTCCAACATCTCCATTCATTACAAAATTTGCTATAGGCTTTTATTTAATAGTAAAATATAAAATCTCTGTTTATTTCTAAATTTTAAGTGTTTATATTGGAAATTATTGAAAAATATTTACACCCACATTTTGAATAATTTCATCTTTTGATATTTTATATTATTTATCTATGATTTAGTTTTGTTCTTTTGTCTAATTCCCCTGTTCTTTTGTGGTTGTTTGTGTTTTTTTTCCTTTATTAGATAAGTTATAGTTTCACAGAACAATCAAGCATAAAATACAGGATTCCCATACACAACCCCACCACTAACAACTTTCATTGGTGTGGAATATTTGTTACAATTTATGAGCGCACACTTTTATAATTATGCTATTAAAGTTCCTAGATTAACTTAGGGTTCACTGTGTGTGAAGTATAGTTCCACGGATTTAAAAAAAATTCTGTTAATATATGTATGATCTAACATTTCCCCTTTTAATCATATTCAGATATATACTTCCGTTTTATTAATTATTTTCACAATATTGTGCTACCATCACCAATATCCATTACCAAAACATTTTGTTATAGGCTGTTATGAAGCTTTTCATCAGGGTAAGAAAGTTCTTTGATGTAATAAGAAATTTTAAATAAATACATACTAAATTTTTTCAAATGCTATTTTTCTACATCTAGTGAAATCACCAAATGCTTCTCTTTTTATGGATTAATAACTTTAAATATATTTATAGATTTTCTATTAACCTTTTGTTGTATTGTTGAAATAAATTTAAATTAGTTGTTGAACATTCTCTCTTTCATAACTTTGGAATTCTTTTGCTAATTTTCTTTCAGATTTTCATATTTATATACAGGAACAAAATTAATCTATTTTTGCTGTCATGTAATAATTAGTTTACTGATCTTTGTTAATTTGGGACACATTATAATTGCTCAGACTACAAATAAAGTTACTCCTTCATTTTAGGAAAGCATACTTGGTTTTTTCAAATAATTATCTGATATTTACTTTATTTGAACAATTATGTATTAATTTATAAATTTCTTTATAATCATTCAGACTGCTTTATACTTTTGCATTTTATTTTGCTTAAATTATATGTCAAGTCTGTTTTTTGGTACCTGGACTTTATCTTCCTTTTTCTCTTTGTGTTTTCTCTAAACTGTTTAAGCTGAGTTGTCACCAAATTCAGTTTTCTGATTATTGTTTATTTTGGTGGTGTTATGTATATTTTATGTTCCTTTATTTCTTAATATTCATGGGAAAGTTTTACACAATGTATATTAGTTTCAGCTTTCTTTAATTTTTTCATATGTTTGCTGTTGAAATATTTTAGAATCATTTCCTTTAGATGCATTTTAGTATCATCTAGGTTACTTTTTTGCCTTTATTTATTTGTTTATTTATTAAATTAGAGAAGTGAGCTAATAAAATGTCATGCATAATGTGCAGAATTCTCGTATTTCACCCCTCCTCCAACACTTTACATTGTTGTGGAATATTTGATTTTTCATCATTTTATTTTTTAAAGAATTTTTAGTTTTATGGAAAAATCATCTAGAAAGTACAGATTTCCCATATACCCTTCCCACAGTCAATTTTTCCTATCATTAACACTTTGCATTTGTGTCATAATTTTATTACAATTTATGAAACTATTCCAATTTATTATAATTAAGCTACTAATTTAGTCCATATTTTACAGTGGAATTTACTGTTTGCATTGTACAGTTCTATAGTGCATTGTTTTTTTAAATTTTTTACCCTGGTAACATATAAACAAAAAGTCCTGTTTTAATTATTTTTGGTGTATACCCTAAAGAGGGATTGCTTGGTCATATGGTAACTCTATACTTCAATTTCTGAGAAACAACCAAGCTGTTTTCCTCAGCAACTACACCATTTTGCATTCCCACCAACACTGAAAGAGTATTCCTGTTCTCTACATCTTATCCAATATTTGTAATTTCCTTTTTTTTTTTTTTAATAGTAGCCATTCTAGGTGTGAAATGGTATTCCTTTGTAGTTTTATTGCATTTCCTTAATGGCTAATAATATTGAGCATCTTTTCACGTACTTTTTGGTCGTTGGTTTATCTTCTTTGGAGAAATGTCTATTTAAGTCTTTTGCCCATTTTTAAATTGGGTTGTTTTCCTTTTTGTTCTTGAATTGGAGGATTTCTTTAAATATGCAGAATATTAAATTCTTATCTGATATGTGGTTTCCAAATATTTCTCTTATTCTATAAGTTTTTTCACTTTTATTATAAATTCTTTTGAGGTGCAAAAGTTTTTAATTTTAAGAAGTCCCATTTATCTATTTTTCTTTTGTTGCTCTTGCATTGGTGTGAAGTCTGAGAACCATTGTCTAACACAAGTTCCTGAATGTATTTACCTATGATTTCTTTTATGCATTTTATAATTCTGCCTGTTATATTTGGGTCTTTGCTCCATTTGAGTTAATTTTGTTACATAATGTGTGGTTAGGATTCATCTCATTCTTTTACATGTATATTTCAAGTTTTCCCAGTAGTATTTGTAGAACAGACTCTTTTTGCTTTAAGTGGACTTGGCACCTTTGTAAAAAATAAATCAGCCATATATGTGAGTGTTTATTTTGAACTTTCAATTCTATTCCATTGTTTTACATGTCTGTCTTGTGCCAGTACATGCTGTTTTAATAATTTTTATTACTATTTTTTCATAGATTGAATTTAAGGTAGTAGCTATTTTCAAATACATATCTCTGAAAGTGAAGTTTCTTCTTTGGTTTTATTTTTTTCTATTAATTTCAAGAAGATTATCATGGTATTTATTTATCATTAATTGGAAAAAATAATTCAGAAAATGGTGTCTTAATGTTACCTGATTAGAGTTGCTATGTTCAAATTTACTTAGATATTAGCCCATGAAAATGATTCATTGACTACACGTACTTTTATGAACAACCACATTAAATGTACAGAAAGTGTGACTGAGGATATTAAAATCTCCTGAAAGAAACTAGACCCATTCCTCTAGATGTGCAACCCTGGGTAAGTTATATGACCACTTCAAGGCTCAATTCTCCATTTTTAATAAAATGATAATAATTCACCAGATCCTCTAAAGTGCATATGCTTAGGACAAAAAGAAAAATACTGACATTGTTGTATGAAAAAAATTTGTATACTTTCTCATTTTATGTGAAACTAGTAAATTAGTTAAAAGATCAAGGTGATACATGAAATGTAGATATTTGTAGTTAGTTATTTTTGGAAATATGAAAATGGATAATGAAAATTGATGACTAATTTTACTTATGGTGCATATCTGACTGTGTTGATTATTGCAATATCCTATAGTTATTCTGTGTCCTACTTACTTATATCATATTTTCTGTTCTTCTCACTGACTCATTTCCTAGCAACAAAATCCATAACAGTAGTATTGCATCAAACTCAACATTGTTTTAGTCTATAATCTAGAACTATACCGTAAGTATAGAAAACTGATAATAATGTCAGGCAATTATAATCATGATTAGATGATTTCTTTTCCAATTATATTTAGCAAAACATGCAAAAACTGATACACATGGTAGTTTGTATTAAGGACATGATGGTGGACCACTGTCTTCAGGAGAGATAGGTCTGCAAATTTCTTAATCTGCGGGTCCCTTAAAAACTGTTCAAATCTGAGGGCTGCATGAACTAGAGCTTTAGATCCTATTAACACTAATTAAATCTATTTATTCTATTCTGTGTAACAGAAAATGTGCTAAGTTTAACATCTATATTTTCCATTTTAATTTTCTAAAAACAGTGTTAAGTGAGCAAAGGCGGTAGTATCAAAACATGTTGTAGATTTAAATGAAGCTCCTAATAGTTACGCAGTTATTATACCATACCCGGTGATAACTGATATCATTATGTAACATTGGAAACTTGGACACATGGCTTGAATGACTTTTTTTGGTGCTTGCTGATTGCATTAAATAATTAAAAATACCTAAAAATAAATAGTTACATAGTATGAACTTACTCCCCCATTTTGGAAGTGAGCTGTTTTATTAAGAACACAGCACCATGACTGGAACTTACTAGCATAGTAGGCCCTCATTAAATGATTGTTGAATATATGTTAAATGGGTCATAATAAAGAAATATTCATGATCATGGACAAAGAAGTCAAATATTGACCGAAGCACATTAGATCATTATTCCAATCAGTATAAATGAGCATTAACCCACTTCCTTGGCTACATTCAGCAAAACAGTGATACATGATGATGCTGAGATCCTAGCCACCAAACTGTACAAAGTAGTGTTCGTGAAATGTGGACAGCCTAGTAGGAAAGTCTGAGAGCTGTTTGGAGTTTGCAATTAGGTTCCATTTAATATAAAATTTAATATTCAAATGCTCAACCATGTTCTGTGTTCCACACTAAGTTTTGAATAGTTCCCCTCGATGAAAAGTGGCAGGAGAGAATCTCTAGTCCTGAGATTCCACTGTGCAATATCCTTTCAGCATTGAAGTCATGTTGCTTGCTGTTTAACTTTGCAGGGTTGGCATATTTAGAAATTCAAAGTACTCAAGTGATTGTTGTAGGATAATTTGAAAGGCTGTAAATGAGGACAGAAAATAAATGAAATTATTTTAAAATGCCTTAAAGCATGGCTCAAGATCATTTGAAGGCTTAAAAGAATTGTTGATATTAATAATGGCTTGTGCCCAAAGATAATATCCCTTCCTCTCAGACTCAGGTAAAAAGTCAAGCAATAAATTCTTTCAGATTAATTTTTTTATCTTATTTTGTCATTTTTAAGGAGCCTTGCATTTTCACAATATCTTTTAAATTGGAATCTTTCCTCTGTAAATGCACCATAATTTCTCCTATAAAAATGATATTATTAATCAGAGATGAGAATAAAAAGTGGTGTTAAGTATTAATTGGTTGTCTGGTAGGAGTAAGAAACTGCTATTTTTTTCCATGTTCATTAGTTTACCTAATCTTACAATAGCCCTGAAAAGCGGAATTTCTTTCTTCACATTTTACAATGAGAAAAAATGTTCAGAATGATTAGGTAACTTCCTCAAGAACACAAAACTAGTGAATTGCAGAAACCTGGACTTTACTTCAAATCCAAAGCAAGGCGTCAGATAGGTGATTCATCCTAAATACATCTCTCTCATTTTATTTCAAAAGTAAATGTACAAAAACAAGCAAGATGGCAGAATAAGGACCTCCTAGAAGCAGCTCCTGCTACAGGACAGTTGGTAATCACCCAAAGCTGTCTAAAGCACTTGTTTGGAAGCTCCAGGAGAACAGAAGTGCATCCTGCAACATCCTTGAAAAAATGGAAGGAGGAGATTGCCCATCTGCAGAGAAGATTCATTAAGTAGAGCACTCCACACCATGGAGGCTGTTGCCCATCCTCCACTGGAGGCACAAGCTGCATCGGGAGCTATTCCGTGCCTGAAGTTGGAAGTGCCACTTCCCAAAAACGGGGTAGGAAGAGAGAGTTGGGCACCAAATTCATCTACTGATTAGTAAATTCGGTGGCTAAAGTATAATCCTAAGAACAATTAAAGTATGAACCTATCCAAATCAGAAAAAGGCTGGTAGCCGCCATCTTAACTCAGCGTTTGACATGAGAGGAAATGGGGCTGACTGAAAATCACAGTGCTGATAGGGACAGGCTTCTTTCCATCTAGATCAGATTGCAGCTCTAGCACAAGCCCCAGGACTACCTCGGGCAGGAAGGAGGCTGGGGGGAGCCTCACCAGCTGCTCAGGGAAACTACAGGCCATGCCGCAGAGGTCAGTGATCATCCTACTTTGGCAGCACAAGCCACCCTAGGAGCTATTCTGTGGCAGGAATTGAAAGGTCTATTTTATCAGAAACAGGGGAGGAAGAGATGGTTGGCCACTGATTTCAGCTACTGATTAGTAAATTCAACTGGATAAAGTATAACCCTAAGAACAGCTAAAGTTTGAACCTGTCCAAAACAGAAAGAGGCTGGTAGCCACCCCTAGCATGAGGGGAAGCCAGGCTTAACTGAAAATCAAAATGATGGTACAGATGGGTTTCTGTCACCCAGATGGGCCTCCAGCCCTAGCCTAGGCTTCAGCCCCACCTCTAGAAGGGAAGAAGCTGGTGGGCCCTGCACCAGTGAATCCAGGTAACTGCAGGTACTTTTGGCTGGCACAGACTGAATAACCGGAAGTCTACCTGGGCAACAGTGGTCATCTTGGATCTGCATTGCCTAGATTGCTGCCCATATCTGCAGCTCCATCCCCACCCCTGGCAAAGGAGAAAGGGGCATGAAGTTCATCAGTCATTCTGGGCAACTACAGTCTATGCTTGCACGAGTGGGATTATTCCACAAAGCTGTGGCTCTGTCCCTACCATGGCAATGGAGAATGTTTGGAGAAGCTTCATTGGTCCTTGGGGCAATGAGGGGAGCTTGAGCTTCCACAGCTTATAGCACCAACTACATCCTTTACTCGTACTAACCAACAAGCAAGGGAGAAAGGGCAGAAAACCCTAAACTAAAGAGAAAAATTGCACCCAGAATAAATACTCTAGTAACCCAGATGCCAAAACACAAACAAAAAAGTACAATCCATACCAACAAACATGAAGATATGGCCCAGTTAAGGGAAAAATATAAGTCTCCAGATGACATAAAAGAGTTGAGGCAACTAATCATAGAAGTTCAAACAAATCTCCTTAATGAATTCAATGAGATAGCAAAAGAAATCAAGGATATTAAGAAGACATTGGATGAGCACAAAGAAGAATGTGAAAACATACATAGAAAAATAGCAGATCTTATGAGAATGAAAGGTACAATAAATGAAATAAAAAATGCACTGGAATCATATAATAGCAGATGTGAGGAAGCAGAAGAAAGGATCAGTGAACTTGAATAAATGGCCTCTGAAAGTGAACATACAAAAGAACAGAAGAAGAAAAGATAGGAAAAATATGAACAAGTTCTCAGGGACCTAAACGACAGCAAGAGATGTGCAAACATATGTGTCATGAGTGTACCAGAAGGAGAAGAGAAGGGAAAAGGGGCAAAAGGAATATTTGAAGATATAATGGTAAAAAATTTCCCAACTCTATTGAAGGACATAGATATCCATGTCCAAGAAACACGATGTACTCCCATACAAAAAAATCCATATAGACAAACTCCAAGACACATACTAAACAGAATTTCAAATGCCAAAGACAAAAAGAGAATTCTGAGAGCAGCAAGAGAGAAACAATGCGTAACATATAAGAGATACCCAATAAGATTAAGGGCTGATTTCTCACCAGAAACCACTGAGGCAAGAAGACACTGGTATGATATATTTCAGATACTGCAAGAGGAAAGCTTCCAGCCAAGAATCTTATATCCAGCAAGATTGTCTTTCAAAAATGAGACTTTAGAATATTCACAGATAAACAGAAACTGAGAGAGTTTTGTAACCAAGAGACCTGCTTTTCAGGAAATACTAAAGGGTGTGCTACATCCTGAAAGAAAATATAGGAGAAGGAGGCCTGGAAAAGAGTCTAGAAATTATATCAATAAAAGTTACTAAAAGTGTCAAAAGAGTGGTGAAAATAAAATATGACAAAAGAAAACACACAAATATTCAGGAATAAACTTAACCAACAATGTAAATCACTCATATTCAGAAAACTACAACTCATTGTTAAAAGAAATCAAAGAAAGACCTAAATAATTGGAAGAACATTCCATCCTCATGGATTGGAACACTAAATATCATTAAGATGTCAATTCTACTCAAATTGATACATAGATTCAATGCAATCTGAATAAAAATTCCAATAGCATTTTTTAAATAAATGGAAAACATGTTTATCAAATTTATTTGGAAGGGTAAAGGGCCCTGAATGGCCAGAAATACCTTAAAAAGGAAAAGTGAAGTTAGAGGACTCATATTTCTGGACTTTAAGTCATATTACCTGGCTACAGTAGTGAAAACAGCATGGTACTGGCATAAAGACAGAAACATAGACAAATGAAAACAAATTGATGTTTCAGAAACAGACCTTCACATCTATGGTCAAGTGATTTTTGACTAGCCTGTTAAACCTACCCAGCTCAGGCACAACAGTCCATTCAACAAATGGTGCTTAGAAAACTGGATATCCATAGCTAAAGAAGGAAAGAGGGCCACTATCTCACACATTATACAAAAATTAACTCAAAATAAATCAAAAACCTAAATATAAAAGAAAGAACCATAAAGCTTCTAGAAGAAAATGTAGGAAAATATCTTCATGACCTGGTGGTAGGTGGTGGATTCTTAAAGGAGCTAAGAGGAGGACTCAGATAGACTACTGATGTTTAATATATGTAGAAGTTTTAATTAGCTTTACTGTAAAAGTGTGGAAATATGAACAGTTGATGGTAGCACATTTTAGTGAGTAACAACTTGTTTACAAGTGGAGATGTGGCTGAAAATGGTAGTCTAGGGATGTAGTTGCCAATTGACAGAAAGCTAGAGAATAATCTAGGGACTGAATAGCATAGTAAGCCCATATGTGGGTGAGAATTGTGGTTGATGGTACCGATGCAAGAGTGTCCTTTGTGAGCTAGAGCAGATGTACACATCACTATTGCATGGTGCTGGGAGTGTGGAGAAGCATGGGAAAAATACAACTGGAGTGGCCTATGGACTGTGATTAACAGTAATAATGTAATATTCATGCATCTATGCCAAAGATGTACTATGTTGATAATGGGGGAGTATGGAAAATGTATTCCAAATGTACGCTATGGACCTGGTAATAATCAGATGATATTATCTCACAATCTGTAACAAATGTTCCACCACAGTGTGATATGTTGATAGAGGGGTGTTGTTTGGGAATTCTGCACACATGCATTATTTTTTTTGTAAGTTACTTCTGTCATAAAAATATATTTTAAAAATAATAATAGGGTGTGTTCGGGGAAAAAAGCACCAAATGTAAGATAAGGACTATAATTAGTAGTAAGATTTTGACAATATTCTTTCATAATTTGTAACAAATGTCTCACAACAATGCAAGGTGTTGGTAGACGGTTGACGTATGGGACCCCTGTATGATGTTATGAATGTTTGCTTTGTAAGTTCACAACTTTTATTTTACACTTATTGTTCATGTGTGTTTATATATAAATGATATAAAAATCATAATAGTAGGGTGGGTTGGGGGAAAACACTTTGGTTTGTAGTAATATTTTGAGGATGCTCTTTAGACATTAGTTAAAAATATTTAACAACAATGCAAGGTATTGGTGATATGATGAGGTATGAGAGCCCTGTATGATGTTATGTATGCTTGTTTCGTAAGTTCACAACAATTGGTATACACTTACTGTTTATGTATGTTCATGTATGAATGATATACTTTAATAAATTTTTTAATAAATCAAAAAAAGAAAGTAAATGTACACTACTGTAGCTGTTTGGCAGTTTGATGTAATTATGAATTCAAAAAATATATATTGGATCATGCTTATAAACTGGTCTGTTTAAGTTATGATTAGAGCGTTGACTGGGCAACATCAATAGGGCGTTGAGCCCCACCCCCTGGTGGGTGGGGTCTCCAAAATATAAAAGGCATGACAATGAACAGTGTCGATGTTTTGGAGTCTTGTGCTGTACCCCTGGGAAGTAAGAGAGCTTTGTCGTGAGGAAGGAGAGAAGGCTCTGAGATAGAGACAAGGCATTTGCTTGATAGTCCACAGCTGGCCTTGTGAAGCGATGCAAAGCCTAGAAAGCCTCATAGTCTACAGCTGACCTTGTGGAGGAAACATAGAGAAACGCAGCTCCAGGAAGGGAGGAATCCAAGAAGCCTGAACCCAGGCAAATGTCTGCAGCTGTCTTGCTCCAACATGTGGCAATGGACTTTGGTGAGGGGAGAAACTTATGCTTTGTGGCCTGGTAACTGTGGACTTCTACCCCAAATAAATACCCTTTATAAAGATCAACCGATTTTGGGTATTTTGCATAAGCACCCCTTTGGCTGACTAATACAACTATATACATGCTGTATGATATATTCATATGCTGGAAACTTGTGTTTTCATATATAGCTAGATATATATGAACATGCCAATGTCCAGAGTATGAATGCAGGACTTATGTAATTTTCTACACAAGTTTCCTATGCATAGTAATTATTCCCCACCAACTAACCAGGCCTCAGGTAGTGATTCCGTATTATTGAGATTCATAGCTGAATATTTTGTGTTGCATAATTATAAGAATGAGTAAAATTCAGTTTAATAGGACTTATTTAGGAAACTTTTGACATTGTTACACAGTTTTCTAACCAAATGATGTATTAATGTATTTTTCTAGGTAATGGAAAATAAAAGGAGAGGTGTCATAGTGATGAAGAAACAAAATCAGCAAGTCAAGAAATAGAGTTAAAAATCCTGGGGACCTGTAAAAATTAGCTTATGGCTAATTAGCACTATGTTTTTAGATATCATGATCTCTAGACAAATTTACCTATGCGATCCTCTGTTTAAATAATTAATAGATACTATGAATGCTTTTCTTATTTAAATACTTGAAAAAGTGATGTTTCAATTACATGGCAGCTCATTTGTGATTTCCTTTC
>JAQZBX010025152.1:0-29720 GCA_029593785.1 Cabassous unicinctus | reverse complement strand
TAATATATATAAATTAATATATATAATATATATTTATTATATATAATATACATGAAACCTGATTGATATTGTCTGCATGGTGCTCAAACAAGAAACAGATAAATTTGTATATATATTCAATTAACTTTCCATTCAAAATTTAACATTTTAACCATATGGAATTTCAAATTTATATATCCTAACAGATATTGTTCTTAATTTGTCCTTTTCAAATTTTATAAGTACATGTCAGTATAGCATAAAAACCCAAATCATCACAATGTTTATATTTATTTACAAAAATACATTGATTTCATTGAAGGTTTACAAATTAATATAATGTGTTTTATTATGTCACTTTAACATCTAATTTCTGCTGTTTCTATAAACATCACATGGGCATGATAGAAAAGTCAAAGAGAAAATATATTCAAATAATAAAATGCAAAAGTCTACATTTAAGGTTCCCTATATAATTCTCAACCATAATATCTTTTTATTTGTGGAAATTGTTAATAATTTCTTGGCTCATATAAAATATGTAGCATAAATAATGCAGAGTATAGATAATGGTTTCTTTAAACAAATGCAACCATTGATTTCAGCCTAGTTATTTTACCCAGAAAGATTAAACCCCAAAATTCTGAAAAAAATTGGAAGTTTTCACAATTGTGTCATTAATGCCATTATAATTCTTCCTATTCTTTCTCTTCCTTAACCAGAATGAACTCTGTGCCCTACTAGACAAAAACTAAAATCTTATCAGTGATGTTCTCTAAAAAATGAAATTTTTTAAATAAAATTTTATATTAATCACAAAATGCTTAGATAAAATTATTCAATAAGCAAAAGTTTGTTATATCAATTAACAAAGAAGAAATGAATAAAAAATAATGCAGCTTTAATTCTCAATATCTCAAATGTTCAAGATTCTAGAAAGTATTATATATTATATATTAATAATTTGAAAAGATAATACTGAATAGATGAAATTAAATCAAAATAAACAATATTTTAAGTCAGCATTCATTAAATTATACATTCAGTGCTAAATTTCCTTTATACCCACATTTCCTAAGTTGAATTTTTTCTAATCAAGTATTATGATAACACATTTACCTCTTGATGAAACAAAATGGTGTATTCTATATCAGGCTAATTGACCAGTTTGTAGCCTGAAGAAGTGATAATGTATGTTTCCTAAATTTTGCCCTTGGAATTTACATTTCTTCTGTCAAAACTTTTGTTTTGGCCCATAAAATTCAGAATTTGTTCATGAGTGTAGAAATAAGTATTAAGAAACCCCTCCTTTTGAGGCAAACATAATAAATCCCGGGTTCAAAAAAATAGGAAGGATATTTTTGTAGATAATATATTGAGGAGGAATAGGTTTACACCATTATTTATTAACCCAGTGGATTGACTGATTATATGCTGTAGATCAGAAAATTCTTAATGCCATGCAATGTCTCTCTCTGTTCTGTGAGATTACTTGCTATTAAGATAAGCATATGAGCACATGAATCATACATGTTGAAGTCAGGTTTTTTCATAGTCATAAACAGCCATAAATGTATGTTGATCTAGAGCAAATGGCCTATTATTGGAAATTAACCAGCAATTAAGCTTTGTTGTTATTTCTGTGAACCATACTTTTACCTGTGGTCAAAGGCAAATGTATCATATATGGTATATAACTGTTACTTTAGGTTCCCCCTGCACATAGAAAAGAAAATGAGTTCATTAAGCAAAATTACTACTGAGAGATCTTAAGATAATTCAAAATATAATTTATTCAGTACATCAATATCAAGGAAATATTACATTTAAAATATTTTAGGAAAATAAGATACAGAATTGTCCTATAAAATATATTGCCAAAGCAGTTCTTTCACCACCTTGTTTAACCCAATGTACCAATAGCTAATAAAATAGAAGACTCAAAAAAACCTTCTACAATGTAATCTCACCACTTGCTTTTTGATGTCCTTGTTGAATTGTAAGTCCCATGGATCTGATTATCTAAGAAATATATGTCAAAGCATATGAGTCAGAAACATACCTTTAGATACAACAGAATTCTACATACAAAGGTTTTGGATGTAAGTGTCTGGTCATGCACAAGTTTTAAGACAAATCATTTTTATACATTTATTTAGCCACCCACTCTAATATTATTCAAAAATGCACAGTTTAACTTACCTAATTAATATTTAGTTTTGGCTAGTTTCTTAAATGTTTAAATTTTCAGATCATATTAACATCTTTACAAACATCTAATTGTTTCTTTTAGCTTAGACAATCCAGAATTTAGCACAAATTTTTTTTGCTTTTTCTTTTTCTAAGATTTCATTACCAATATGATGTGCTAATATGAAAGTAAAATGATTCAAACAACAAAATGCATCAGCAAAGAAAAACAAATTCCTCACTTACATACAAAGCTTTTATATGAATTTATTTTACAATTTATTTTATGTTAGTTTTCCTCTAGGAAAAGCAACAAATAGGACACTAGAGGCAAAATGCTTCTCCTTTTGATAATAGTGAATTATTACCAACCTAATAATGGGCACTCATTTTATAACTAACCAATTTAAAATCCTGAAAAAATCTAATTTGTAGAAGAGTGACAATTTTCTTTCTTTTAGTGTTCTAGCGTAAAATAAAACCAAAAGTATTTTTAAAGTTTGTATTGCAAAAAAAAAAGTAATAAATTGTTTTCATTAGTATATTTTTTTTCTGTAAACATAATCTCCAAAAAATATGATATTGTAATCAACCTGCTATAAATTTGCATTTTTCATGCTAGACAGTAAATCTCAAATACTTTTTTTTTTGTTAAGTGTGTTCTTTCTTTCTGTGAGAAATTGTAGGTTTACAAAATATCATACATATAACACAGGATTTACATATACAACCCTATTATTAACACTGTGCATTAGTGTGGTATTTTTGTTTTAATTTGTGAAACAACATTTTTATAATTGTAATATTAACTATAGCCCATCTTTAAAATAGAGTTAACTGTTTATGTAGTGCTATTTTTTAATGCATTATTAAGTAATTTTATACTTTTATATGATTAAAACTATTCATCAAACACTGAAGAAATGGTATTACAACCTTTGAGACACAAATGGTTGGAATTTCAACTTATTTAACGTGTAACTCCAAACAAGATTTCCCAGCAAGGCAATTACTACCTATGACCTTTTAAATCAATATAAATTAATTATTTCTAATTAAGATCACACATGCTTAAATGTATATTTTAATAACCAGGAGTTCATACTTATTATTTCATTCAAATTAAATATCAATAAATTACCTTCAAGTACAATTATTTACATCCTTATTCCATTTTTATAATTTGTATTTCTCACAGTGAAAATCCTGGTTCCCAAAAGGGTCAATATATTTAATCATTTTTTTGTAGCCTGCAATAAATACACACTAACTTGGTAATTATGACACTGATGCTACTACCACCAACAAAACTTCTAAATTTTTATCTGCCCATTTTGTATTTAGAATATGTCACTAAATTTATATCCTTTGACACCATGTTCATAAATTATTAGAATTAATACTTTTTTCCTCCATGTTTATAATAGGAATTTAATGTGATTTTAGGTTGCTTTTTCTGTTTGTATTCTGTTTTTGTACTTTCTTTTCTCAAAATTTTATATACAAATTTATTTTTAAATATGGAGAACATGTACAGTCATACATAAACAAAAAATTATAAACAGTTATTCACTGCCATCCATATCCCTCACATCCTATTCCTACTCAAGTTAACCTCTTTTGGGTTTTGATGAATTGTGCCTGTGAATCGTAATACATAATTTTATTAAAAGTTTATGTATATGTATGTATTTATGTGTATCTGTGTAAATGTATGTGTGTGTATATATATAATTATTTATTTTCCTTTCATTCTTACACGAAAGGAGTCCTGCTATAAGTATTATTGGCACCTTACTTTTTATTTTTATTTGAAAATGTATTATGTAAATAACTGAATATTAGTTTACAGAGAAATTTACTCTTCAGTCTATTATGACAATACTTTGGTTAAATGAAGTCTAATTTATATGTCTATGAATGATTAATATAACATTAAAAGTGTATTGCTTATCATATTTTATATACATAGATATTGCATATATTATGTAATATTATACATATATAGCATATGTATTATTAGGTAAAGTTTTTTAAATTATATACTTTTTATTTTTAAAGAAGCCTTAGATTATATAAATATTCCATCAAAAATAAAGGGAGTCCAACTTCTTCCCACAACAGGCTTCTGGGGAGTGTTTGAGTGTTCATTCTGTCATGATGTGTTGTGTCAGTTGGTGGAGACTGACAAAATGAGTGGGAGGGAGTTCACTCCTATACTTGGGAGGACTGATTTGTTCAGAAGTGGACAAACAGGAGTCTCTCAAGCGGAAGGTTGGTTCCTAATAAGGGAGGACAGACCAGTGAGTCAAGACCTCAGTCTTTTTGCACGTAACTATGAATCTTGTCATCTGAGTCAAGCCATGGTGTCACCATGGGCCCCAGGGGGAATGGGGAGTGAGGAATAGAAGAGATGAAACAGGGGGTATTTAGTGGTTAGTGGAATTGTTCTGCATGGACTTGCAGTGATGGGCACAGGACATGGTAAATATCATCAAAATTTATAAAAATGTATGGTCTAAAATGTAAACCATGGTGTAGAACACTGATGATGTTTTAGTAGCCATGTTTCACTATTTGTATCTCAGTTATAACAAAGCTGCCATCCACATGTAAAAAGGTGTTAATATGGGGGGAAGAAAGGGGGAGGATATTGGTTATATGAGATTCTCCTGCATTCTGTGTGTGACTTTGATGTGACCTAAAACTTCTTTGAAAACAAAATGAAATATAGTTCTAGAGAATGAGTGCGGGAACGTGCCACAGTACAGAGAGGACACCAGATACTGCAGTGATGAAAGGCAAAATGTCAAAAACATTTTTTTTTAGTTTATTTTAATAGTTTTCATTTTTTGATTTCCCAATCTTTTAATTTAATTTAATTTTTAGATTTTTAAAACTTTTATGTATTTTATCCCTTATATTTAAACTTATCATTATTATTTCATTTTTCTATTAATTGTATTATTGCAATGGCTTCATCTTTGAAGACGCTTTGGATCACAGAAAGGTTACAACTGGGGTAAGGGAGGATCTTTATTGTAGGGTGTCAGGGACAGGGGATGCATGGGAGGAGGTTCACCTGAGCATACATATAAGGTATATAAAAATGTTCAAATGTTCACAGGGCATTGTCACAGTGGGTGGAGACCCACACAATAAATGAATACTGAATTCCCATCCTAGAGAGCACAGCCGTATTCTCTAAGGGAGTATAAACAGTCCCTCAATTGCAGGGGCAATGTCTGGCAAAGGAGGATGATCTATTGATGGGCTCTTGTTATTGATGACTAGCCTTATGGGTCTTGGCTCTTGAAATTGAAACTTAGCCTATTGTTATGGGGTGCCTAAGGGTTGCCTCCTGAGAGACTCCTTGTTACTCAAATGTGGCCTCTCTCTAAGCCAAACTCAGCTTATGAATGCATTACCTTGCCCCAGTGTGGGAAATGACTCCCGGGGATGAGCCTCCCTGGCGCTGAGGGATTGGTACCAAGTACCAACTAGCAACGCAACTGGAAAAAGATCTTGAAAAAAAGAGGGGGAAAGCAAAGAAAATGAGTGTATATGGCTAAGAGACTTCAAAGTGACTTGGGAGGTCATCCCAGAGGTAACGCTTATGCACATATCAGCAGGATTTCATAGAATTCCAAAGTGGATATTACTCCCAAAAAAGGGCTCTAGGGGGCTCTGGAGATACCCAGGTCCCATGGTCAGGGCAGATGGCTCCAAAGTTTGGTGCCTTCCCAGTGGGCCCTACTTTGGAGTTTCTCCTCCTGAGAGTGACAGAGTTGGACTCAATTTTGTCTTCCCTTCATATGGCTTATCTGTCTCTTCTATTGGAACCTATACTTGGTGCTGGAGTTGGTAAGTATATGTCCAGAGACCAAAGTCTTTGGGCTGTCCAAGTGCCAGCAGGGCCCAGAACCTCAGTGGAGCTGTAAAATCTACTCTACAGCTCATTGGACTCAGCCAGGACAACTGGCGGGGAGATGATGATGGACAATGGCCATCCCAGGTAACAGAGACAGTCTTCAGCTGCAGGCAGCATATTCCCATCCATCTTCCCCATAGGATATAAGCCCTCTTGCAATTGGAGGTGGAGTGGACATCCCCATCCCAGAATCCTCAGGATTGGGGGAAGAGCTATAGACTAGTGCGGACATACTGGTATTCTACTATAGACATATTGTGATTCCACCAATGTAAGAAATGACAATATTGATGTGGACCTAGTGGCCCCTGGAAGCTCTGGGGGCAGAGAGAGGGAAAAACAGTTGTAATATGGGGGAATTTTCAGGACTTGGGAAATGTCCTTAGAGACATTGCAATGACAGATATAGGCCATTTTATATCATTATATAACATGCAGAACTTTGTGTGATAGAGTGTGCTCTACATGTGAATTATGGTCCATGCTTAGTGGCAAAGCCCCAAGATGTATATATCTATTGCAGGTTATGTGCCACACTAATGAAAGATGTTTATGTGGGAGGTTGTGGGAGGAGTGGGAGGTGGTGCTAATGGGAATCCCTACAATTTTTGTGTAACATTTATTTAATCTAAGTATCTTTTAAAAAATAAAAAAAATAAAATTATTATTAAAAAAGAACAGTTTCACTAAGAAGATGAAATTTAACTTTAAATTTCCCCATCTAGTTAAATTTTAAATTTCATGTTCTAGTTAAAAACTGAGCATGAATATTCCAAGACATATCATAAATTCATGGTATGCTTCTATCAGCAATTATATTAATTGAAATCTGTAATTAAAATAAGGCTAACACAATTCATCAACCACACTGAAACTCTTTCCCTAGTGTTGATTATCACTTGGCTCCTAGGTTTTTGATCCTAAACTTTGTATTTTGGTTTTGCTTTCTCCAGAAAGACCTGAGTGGAGAGAGGAGAAGGACATCTACAATCTCACCACCATGGATAAGTTTATCCTCATAGGGCTCTCTGATCTCCCAGAGGTGTGCTATCCTCTCTATGGTTTTTACTGTCATCTATCAGGTCACCTTGGTTGGGAAACGGTTTCATTCCTGGCCATTGGGACTGAGAAACAGCTGCACACACCCATGAATTACTTCTTGGCCAATCTATCCTTCTTAGATATTTTGTGCCCATCAACCACTGTTCCCAAGATGCTTAAGAACCTCCTGACTGAAAAGCAAAGCATTTCTTTTGTTGGATGTCTTTGCAGGTTTATTTTTGGTGGCCTTGGCAAGGGTAGATATCTTCCTTCTCACTATCATGGATTATGACTGGTATGTGGCCATCTGTTTCCATCTTCGTTACACCGTCATCATGACCAAGGTACACTATGCCCACATGATGGCTGGAACCTGGGCAGCAGGATTTCTTAATTTCCTTCTGGATATGGTGTTCACATTCTGCCTGTTTTTCTGTAAGTCCCACCACGTTAACCAGTATTATTGTGACATCCCACAATTGGTGAACCTCTCCTGTTCTTCCACGTATGTGACAGAAATGCTTATTTTAGTGTTAGCAAGTGTTTTGTCACTCCCTGCCTCTCTATCACTATTATTTCCTATATCTACATCATATCCACCATCCTAAAAATTCAATCAGCCCAAGGGAAGCGCAAAGCCTTCTCCACATGTGCTTCCCACCTTCTTGTTGTCTGTCTGTTTTATGGCACATCAACATTTACCTACCTCCTACCCTCCTCCAATCAACACTCCCCTGCCAGAGACAGGCTCATCTCAATGCTGTATGGGGTGTTCCACCCAATGTTAAACCCCATAATCAACAGCTTGAGAAATGCAGAGGTTAAAAGAGCACTCAGAAGGGTTTTATATCATATAATATGTTTACAGCACACATAACATTGACAAAACTACTTACTTAGCCCTCCACTGAGATTGAATTCATTGAAAGAATTGAAAACATTAATAGAAAAAATATCTAAATCTGGATATCTATCTATATAGAGTACTTATATTTATGAATGTATAGGAATTTACACATTGCACACACATATATATACCTAGAGTTGTGTTTTTGTGTATATCTATACCTCTCTCTATGCATTGGAAACACACACAAAAAAAATATCTTCCAAAATCAATATTTTTTGAAGGCAAAACATAATAACAGTATGTATGTTGTTAGTATGTTAAGTTATCAATAATAATTGAACTGATTAAAGTGGTAAAATATGATCCTTTCTTAAGTAAATGTGAATCTATGTTCACTGAACTGATGTCATATCCATAGCCATAGTCATAGCCATAAACTTAGCCATGTCCTTATCCATATCCATAGCCATAACCATATCTATACCTATATCCTTTTATATCTATATTAGCTATATTATCAGTAACATTTATATTCATAAGTGCATTTATATCTATTTCTTTCTCACAGTGTATGTGAATATTCCTCATTCTTTCCTTATTATAATTGCCTACCTGCTGATGTTCATATGTCCCCTTAACTTTACCATTTCACTCTTCCTCCTCTTCATCTTTGGTTTCTGCTTACTCTATATTTCTCTACTTTGACCATTTTCTTGTGACTACATCCATTCTTGTTTATATTGTTCCATCCAAGTAGAGCACTTACTTTTCTGTATCTCTGGTCTTAGATGTCTCATCCACTTGACTGCATGATTATTATTTTGATGTCATCATTTCAAAATTGAAAGTATCTTCTACCACAAATGCACATATTTTCTCATCTGGTACCCTGTATTTTTGTTATGTTTTTTCCAACTATTCAGACCGCTGAAATCAGGGACTGCTTTTTCTTGAAACTCAGCACTTGCATTCAATGTGAATAGTGACCTGTCCCTTCAGATTGTGGATTACTCAATATTAGCACTTGATTTTCTAATCCTGTCACTTCCAGAAATACACTGATCGTGTAATTCAGAATTTTAAGTCAGCAATTATGTATAATTTTCTCCCTAATATTTCTAAACACTGTGCATTCTTATTGCTTCCTAAAAATAGGTCCCAGTGTGGTGACCACATTTATTTTTTTCTCATAGGCAATAACAACCTACTCTGTATTTCCTGACTATTAACCCTCCAACATTCTTTATCTTCTCTCGTCCTCTTAAACACATTCCTTCCTTTCTTTATGACTAAATGCAGTGATCCCATCAATAGTGAAGTGTTTTTATAGTATTCAACATTGTACAGCGTTCTCCTCCTCAGATCATTTAGTCATTTCAAGGCTTTATGAAGTAATAGCCTTATCATATGTAGCTTTGTCTCAAAAACTAGAAACTATATGCATTTTGAGATGCCATGCTTTAGGATTGAGGACATTTTCCAAATTTCAGTAATGTCCCAATGTATAACTATAAAAACATTCCAGAGCTTTGTATAGTAGCTGATCAAATAGCTTATATTTAGATATTTTTTAACAAAATAGATTTAGACACAGTGGAAAAAGCCATGTAGACTTGAAAAAAGAAATGCTGTAATAATTGTATATGTTTCTTTAATTTTGTTTTAAGCCTTAATTCTATTCTCTAAAGCAAAGTTTTTATGTATTATGATAGACTGAAGTAAAATTTTTGCTGTATAGAAAACATCATAGGGAAGCGGGTGTGGCTCAATGGATAGAGCTCCCGTTTACCATATGGGCCTCCTTGTGAGGGCAGGCTGGCCAGCCAATGCGGCGCAGTAGGCTGATGCAGTATGACCTCACAGCAGGAAGCAGATGTGGCTCAATCGATAGAGCCCCCATTTACCATGCGGGAGGCCCCAGGTTCGCTTCCCAGGGCCTCCTTGTGAGAGCAGGCCTGCTTGCATGGCACGGTGGGCTGATGCAGCAGGACCTCACAGCAAGGGGGAGATAAACAGACACGGAAGAAACACACAGCGAATGGACACAGTAAAACACAAGCAGCAAGGGGGGGATAAATAAATAAATAAATCTTAAAAAAAATAGAAAACATCATAGAATTTGTTAAATGAAATAGATAAAATTGAGTCAAACATTTAAAACTCGACCAATATTTCAACTAAGCTGAAATTTAAATATTTAATAATTTTCATTAATGTTAATGATTTTACTACACAAAAATGACTATGACATTTTGAATATATAAGGGTTATTCAAACCACCTTGAAATCTATATTCTGTCTTGCCTGAATAGTATGTTTCTCATTAAATCTGAAAAACTTAAGCTTTGATTTTGCCAACAATGAAGAGATGTTTTGAAAGTATTTTTTAAAGTTGTATACTTTGCCAAGCATATTAAATTATAATATTTCTGTAGAATAATAAAGTTGATTAAATCATGGTAATTTAATTTCTTCTTCTTAAGTAAGAGAAATTTCCTTGAAATACAATAAGAGGGTGTGATTTCTCTCTGGGTTTATCCTAAAATGTATGCAGGAATATTGTTCAGAATTAGACATTTTTAAATCATCATATATTAAGCTGAATGACATTGGTGGCTGGCATACTTCCCTAGTCTTGGTTAGATGGGACAATCTAAATCTAGAGATGGTAAAACTTTGGTGATGGTATTATATTTTTCTTGAAGAAACCCTTTGTTTGGGCCTTTTGGGACTCCCAAAATTTTCTTCTAAAATTAATTGCTTCCTCTGGGTATGAAATAATAATATCTGATAACTTTTTATTAGTTCAATTAAGCATCTTTGATTAGATTAGTTGTGTAGAGTGGTCAACGATGGGCCTTGATCATCTTAAAATGGTCCTTTATAATTCGCTAATTATGGAGAGAGGGAATTGCAGAGACAGAAAAAATGACACAGGAACTCAGAAAGGAACCCATAGAAACTGAGATAAAAGTCCACAGAAAATGGCCAGAATCTGAAAGCAACAAGATCTGAAAGAGAAGGGAGACATCACCATGTACCATGTCATGTGACTGAGAAGTCCAGGATCACCAGTGGCTGTTTTTTGGGAGAAAAGCATCACCTGTTGATGCCTTCATTTGCACATCTTCACAGCCTCAGAAATAATAGCTTTTTTCTCTTTTTTTCATTTAAAAAGTTATTTTATATCATTCATACATAAACATATATACATAATGAGTGTATAGTAAAAGTTGTGAACCTATACAGCAAACATGCAAATCAACATACAAGGCTAGCATATATCATCCCACCACCAACACCTTGTATTGTTATGATAATTTGTTACAAATTATGAAAGAGCATAATGAAAACATACTTTCTAACTATAGACAATATCTTACATTTGATGTATTTTCCCCCAACTCACCCAATTATTAAAACCCTGTATTTGCTTTAAATGCTTGTTATATTTCATGAAAGAATGTTCTCATATTTGTTGTTATCCACATTCTATTTTCCACCACAGGATTCACTGTGTTATACAGTCCCATGCTTTTTAAAATCCATTCAGAGTGTAAACTCAATGGCTTTCACTGCACCACAGAGTTGTGCTGTCATCACCTCAGTCAATTTTAGAAAATTTACATGAAGATAAAAGGAAAGAACTCATACCCCCATGTACACACCTACTCTTTTCCTTTAAACTGAAATAATATTTTCTTTGCAATTGCTGCAAAAATATTACAATATTGCTGTTAACTATCATCCATAAATTACATGAATCCTTAACACTTTCTAAAAGAAAAACATTGTTATATTGATACTATTAACCACAATCTTCACCCACCACTGAAAACACTATATTATATAATCCCTAGATTATTCTTTAGCTTACATTCAATTGACATTCACATTCACAGACTACCCCTTTGAGCCACAATAACATTTGTAAATCATCAGTGTTATGGTACTATAATGTGTTACTACAAATGTATTCATTTTCACACTTTTACAATAAACCTTAAAATAATTCACCATACATTAAACATCAATGCCCATTCTCAATCCACATTCTATCTGCTAGTAGCCTATACCCTAGTGTTTATATCAATGAGTTAACTCATCATATTTAGTTCATATTACTGAAACCAAACAATATTTGTCCTTTCATGTCTGGCTTGCTTCACTCAACCCAATGTCCTCCAGGTTAATCCATGTTTTCATATGTATCCTTATTTTATTTCTTCTTAGAACTGATTAGGGTTCCATTGTATCTATATAGCACATTGTGTTTTTCCACAAATTGTTGATGGACACTTGGGCTGGTTACATATTTAAGCAATCGTGAATAATGCTGGAATCAACATTGGTGTGAAAATGTCACTTCATGTTCTTGCTTTCAGATTTTCTGAATATATTTTTGAATAGGGATTAATGGATCATAGGACAGTTTTTTCTATTAAGATTCTTGAGGTATTGCCAAATCATCTTCCACAGAGGCTGCACCTTTTTACATTCTCACCAACATTGAAGGAGTGTTCCTATTTCTCCATGTTCTCTCCAACGTTTAAAACAGATTTTGTGTTTTTTTTTATTTTAAATAATGGCCATTCTACAAGGTGTGAAATTATATCTCATTGATCTGTATTTCCCTAATAGCTAGTAATGTTGAATATTTTTCCATATACTTTTTGGGCAATTGTATTTCCTTTTTAGAAAAATATCTGTTCAATAATTTTGCCAAATTTTTAATTGATTTCCTCGTCTTTTTATCATTGAATCATATGGAATCTTTAAATAAATTTGAGATAAAATATTTTCAGGCAAATATTTTGCAAATATTTTCTCCCATTGAGTAGGCTGCCCTTTTACTTTCTTGAAAACAATTTTGAAGAACATTAACAATGATGATGTCCCATTTATCTATTTTTTCTTTCATTGCTTGTGATTTGGATGTAAGGCTTATAAAACTCCTGCCTATCACAAGAACGTGAAGATGCTTCCTACATTTTCATCTGAAATTTTTACAGTTGTGGCATTTATATTGAAGTCCTTGATCCATGCTGAGTTAATTTTTCTATAAGGTGGGAAATAAGAGTCCCCTTTCCTTCTTTTGGATAAGGGTACCCAGTTCTCTGAGAACTATTTGAAAATAGACTGTTCTGGCCCAGATGTTTGTGATTGACAGACTTTCAAAAATCTCTTTGCCATAAAATTGAGGATCTATTTCTGAAGTCTCAATTCTATTCCATTGATCAACATGTCTATATTTATGCCAATACCATTTTATTTGCCCACTGTAGATAGGTAATAGGATTTAAACTCAGGACCTGAGAGCCCTTCAACTTCATTATACTTTTTAAAAATATTTTTGGCTATTTGTCATCCTTTACACTTCCAAATCAATTTGATAATTTGCTTTTCCATTTCTGCAATAAAGCTTGCTATGATTTTTATTTTTATTTTGATAGCATTGAATCTACAAATAAATTTGGGGAGAATTGACAACTTATTGATAATTAGAATTCTAATCCATGAGCACAGAATGTATTAGCTAGACAAAGGGGTGCTGAGGCAAAATGCCTGAAATTGGTTAGATTTTCTAAAAGGTATTTATTTAGGGTAGAAGCTTACAGTCATAAGGCACTAAAGATTCCAACTCAAAGTACCACAAGAGGTATTTTCTCACCCAAAATCTGTTGCCACATGTTTATGCAAGATGGTGGGTGATTTCTGTGAGTGTTTAGTCTTCCTCTTCCTTCCAAGGCTCTGTGGTCCCAGCTTCTTCTTCCAATTTCAGCCGCAGGCTGGGAAAAATCTTGTCTCTCTCCCAGGACTCATTTCTCTCCGGGCTTAGCTGCTGTGCTCTCTGTAAAGTGCCAGCTCTAAACTGTCAGACAAATGGCTCATCTATCTTCCCTGGGCCTCTGCCATGTCTAATGGAACCTCTTTTCTTTCCTTATGTATCTGCTTCTCTGTGTGCTTACTTCCTGGGCTCCAAGAACAAAACTCTAACTTTCACCTATGTCATATCATTTGCTCTGTGAGTTCCCAACTACCAAGGGACAGGGACTCAAAGTCCTACTGGCATGGCCCAATCAGAGCCTTAATCATTATTTAATCAAGTAAAATTGAAACTTTTGAACACAATCCAATCAATTATGCCGAGAAGACCAGCCCAGTTCACAAAAAAATCCAATATATATTTTTGGAATTCATAAACAATATCAATGCTATATTCCATCCTCTGAATTCCAAAGACATTACAATATTCAAAAAAACCTTAATTCAGTAATACTACTAAATATAAAATCACATCACAACCAATTTAAAGAAATTCAGTTTTTCTTGGGACAAAGTCCAATCTGGCTGCAGACCTCTGAAATTTACAAAACAATTTATTTGCTTCCAGTACACAAATGGACAGACAAAAGATAAACATTTGCATTACCATATGGAGAATTTGGGTGAAAAATACGAGTCTGGCGTCCCCTACAGTCCAGTAAACCTTCAGTGCATATTCTGTTCCATGTCAAAGTCTGAGAGTCATTCTTAAGATAATGTTTTTTTTTCTCCCTGAGACCTCATGGGGACCCATCCTTTCTACAGGCTTGTCTGATGGCTGTTTTCTTGGTTCTACCCTCATCACGCATCTGGGTGGCAACCAAGCTCCCGACCTCACCTCCAATTCATTGGAGGGATTGCCACAATTTACCAAATCTTTGGGTTAGTTTTAACCTCCCTAGTACAGTGAAGTTAAGAAAACATCCTCCCTCACCTTTGGCATACAGGCCCAACCCTCTCAGAGCAACTAGTTGGCAACCTGCCCATCCCTAATCTATGCAGAACCTGCTCATCACATACAAGGAACTCAATAAGATTAAGTGGTGATTTCTCATCTGAATACAAGGAAGCAAGAAGACCATGTTATGACAGAGTTAAGGTAGTGAAAGAAAAAAAAAACACTTCCAGCCAAGAATTCTCTTTCCAGCAAAGCTAACATCTAAAAATGATGGAGATTTCATAGTGTTCACAGATAAACAGAAATTAAGAGTTTATACCAATAATAAGCCTGCCTTTCAAGAAATAATAAAGGGAGTTCCGCAGGTTGAAAGGAAAAACACAGGAGAGATAGAGTTGGAGGATAGTGTAAGAACAACTAACAAGACAAAAAGAGAAATAAAAACAATATATGCCATATATAAACCCAAAGAAAATATGGCTAATCTAAGTAATTCCTTGCAAGAAATAACGCTGAATGCTAATGACTTAAACTCACCATTCAAGAGACACAGATAGGCCAAAGGGATAAAGAAATATGACCACACCATATGCCATCTACAATAAATGACCATAGACTCAGGGATTCAAGGAGGCTGAAAGTGAATGGCTGGAAAACAATATTAAAAGCAAACAATAACCAAAAAGGGTGGGAGTAGGTGCATTAAATAAGACAGAATAAACTTCAAATGGAGAACTATTGTAAGAGATAAACACAGATACTATATATTAGTAAAAGGGGTAATCTTTCAAGAAGAAAGAATAATCATAAAGTTTTATGCACCTAACCAGGGTGCCTCAAAATACATGAGGCAAACACTGGAGAAAATAAGTGGAGAAATAGATGCCTCTACAATTATAGTGGTGGACTTTAATACAACATTATTACCACTAAACAGTACATCTTGACAGAAAATCAATAAAGAAACAAAGACTTTGAATAATACATCAGAGAGCCTGGCCCTAATAGACATATACAGAACACTACAACCAAATACAATGGGATATACTTTCTTCTCAAGTGCACATGGATCATTCTCCCAGATAGACTACATGCTAGGCCATCAAGAAATTCTCAAAGAACTCAGAAAGACTGAAATTGTACAAAGTAATTTCTCTGACCACAATGGAATGAAGCTGGAAATCAGTAAGGGACTGAGAACCAGATTAGGCATAAAGATATGGAAGTTAAACAACACATTCTTAGACAAACAGTTGGTCAAGAAAGAAATTTCAAAGGAAATCAGTAATTACTTTGAAACGAATGGAAATGACAACAAAACGTATCAAAACCTATGGGATGCAGCAATAGTTGTAATAAGAGGGAAATTCATAGCCATAAATGCATATGTCAATAAAGAAGAAAGAGCTAAATTTGAAAACCTAACTGCACACCTGGAGGAATTAGAAAAAGAACAACAAACTAACCCCAAAGGAATTATAAAGTAAACAATAACAAAGATAGAGAAGAATTAAATAAAATAAAAAATAAGGAAGCACTAGGAAAAGTAAACAAAACCAAAAGCTGTTTTTTCAAGAAGAACAATAAAATTGACAAATCCTTAGCAAGACTAAAAAAGAAAAAAAGAGAAGATGCACATATACAAAATAAGAAATGAGGAAGGAGATATCACCACTGACCCCACAGAAATAAAGGGTATCATAACATGATACTTTGAAAAATTATATGCCAACAAGAATGATAATTGCGAAGAAATGGATATATTCCTAGAAATGCACAAGCAGACTAAATTTATGAAAGAAGAAATTGATGAAGTCAACAGTTCAATCACAAGTAAAGACAAAGAATCAGTCATCAATAATCTCCAAACTGAGAAGACCCAAGTACCAGACTGCTTCACAGTTGAATTCTACCAAACAATCCAGAAAGAACTAACAGCAATCTTGCTTAAACACTTCCAAAAAAAAGAAGCAAAAGGAATATTGCCTAACTCAATGTCAAAATTACTCTAATACAAAATCAAAGGCGCCACAAGAAAGAAAATTTACAGACCTATCCCTCTAATGAATCTAGATGCAAAATTACTCAACAAAATACTTATTAATCATACTAAACAACACAGCAAACAAATTATACACCATGACCAATTAGGTTTCATCCCGGGTATGCAGGAATGGATCAACATAAGAAAATCATTCAGTGTATTACACCACATAAAGAGATCAAAAGAAAAAAAAAATTACATGATCATCTCTATAGATGTTGAAAAAGCATTTGCCAAAACTCAGCTCACTTTCTTGAAAAAAAAAAAAAAACTGCAAAAAAAACACTGGAATAGAAGGAAACTTTCTGAACATGATAAAGAGTATGTATGAAAAACCCACAGCAAACATCACATAAAATGGTGAAATCCTAAAAGCTTGCCCTCTAAGATATGGAACAAGAAAAGGATGCACAATATCACCAGTTCTATTTTACATTGTCTTAGAAGTACTTGCTCAAGCACTGAGACAAGAAAAATATGTAAAACAGAAACAAATTGCAAAGGAAGAAGTAAAAATTTCCCTCTTTGCAGGCAACATCATACTATACATAGAAAACCCTGAGAAATCTACAGTAAAGCTTCTAGAATGTATGAATGTGTTCAGTAAAGTTACAGGGTATAAGATCAATGTGCAAAAATCAGTAGCATTTCTTTACACCAAGAATAAGCAAGCTGAAGAGGAAATCAAGAAAAAAATACCATTTTCAATAGTAACTGAAAAATCAAGTACTTATGATTAAATTTAAATGAAGATGCAAATGACTTATACACAGAAAACTATACAACAATGTCAAAGGAAATCAAAGAAAAAATAAATCAATAGAAGAATATTCCCTGTTCATGGATAGGAAGACTAAACATCATTAAGATGTATATCCTACCCAAACTAATCTATAGATTTAATGAAATACCAATAAATATCAACACAACATTTTTTACTCAATTGGAAAACCTAACTATGAAATTTATTTGGAAAGGCAAGAGGTGCTGAAAACACAAAGACACATTTGTAATGAAAAATCTAAATTTAGGAATCACACTGCCTGTCTTTAAAACATAGTACAATGATACAGTGGTCAAAACTGCATGGTATTGGCACAAGGTTAGACATAATGAACAATGTAACTGAATTAAGAGTTCTGATAATGATCCTCACAAATAAAGTCATCTGATATTTGACAAGGCAACCAAGCCCACTCACTTGCAAGAGAATGATCTCTTCAACACATCACCTTTGGAGAACTGGACATCCATATCCAAAAGAATTAGAGAGGAACACCATCTCACACCTTATTCAAAAATCAACTCAAGATAAATCAAATATCTAAATATAAGAGCAAAAACCATAAAGACCTTTGAATAATAATGTAGAGAAGCATCTACAGGACCTTTTATTAGGAAATGACTTCATGAACTTCACACCAAAAGCAAGGGCAACAAAAGAAAAAATAGATAAATGGAACTTCTTCAAAATTAAAACCATTTGCACCTCAAAGGAGTTTGTCAAGAAAGTGAAGGCACCCTACCCAATGGGAGAAAATAATTGGTAACTATATATCTGATAGGAGCCTAATATCCAGCATATACAAACAATTTGTATATCTCAGAAATAAAAAGACAAACAACCCATTTAAAAATTGCGCAAGTGATTTGAACAGACACTTCTCCAAAGTAGAAATAAAAATGGCTAAAAAGCACATGAAAAGATGCTCAAGATCACTAGCTATTAGGGAAATACAAATCAAAACTACAATGAGATACCATCTTACACCCATTAGACTCATGGCCATTTAAAAAAGAGAGCTCTACAAGTGTTGGAGTGCATGTGGAGGAATGGGAAACTTCATTCAGTGTTGGTGGAACTGTAGAATGTTCCTGCCATTGTGGAGGACAGTTTGGCAGTTCCTCAAAAACCTAACTATAGATCTGCCATATCATCCTGTAATTCCATTCCTGGGTATATACTCAGAAGAATTTAAAGCAAGGATACAAATAGATATATGCACACTAATGCTCATGCAGCATTATTCACTATTGCCAAAAGTTGGAATCAACCCAAATGCTCATCAACAGATGAATGGATAAACAAAATGTGATATATACAAACCATGGAATATTACTCAGCTATAAGAAGGAATACAGTACTAACACATGGGATAACATGGATGAATCTTGAGTAACTTATGTTGAGTAAAGCAAGCCAGGCATTGAAGGACAAATATTACATGACCTCTTTGATATGAATTAAGCAAATCGAGCAGACTCATAGAGCTAGAGTCTGGAAGCTAGATTTACAGGTAAAGGAAATAGTAAAGGAGAAGAACATTGTGAGCCACTGCCCATACAAGCAAAATCCCCAATAAGTTGGAAGTGTGTAGTTGTGCAGTGTTATGACAAAAGGGGTTTAGTGATATTATTGTATTCAGTGGTGCAGACTTGAGAGGCTAAGGTGTGTTGGACTGTTTATGCTCCAGGGGGAAAGGATGGGAAAAGGAGCAGGTGAACACTGGGGATTGGTGGGTACATGGGTGAAACTACAATATTGAGAAAGCTCTTTGGCAATATGACAAGGAAGTGTTACTGGTTTAGGGTGTTTATTGGGGGGCACTTGGGAAAAGGTGCATCTGTGGCAGTCTTTTAGAAAATGTGCAAGAGATCATTTTGTCATAGTGTGCTATATCATTGGGCAGAGATCCACATAATGAGTGGGAAAGATTTGCACTCCTATCCTTGGGAAGTCTGAAATGTTTCTAAGAGGGAAGGGTGTCTCTTGAGAAAATGGGTGGCTCCTAACATGAGTGGACAGAGTAATGTGACAAACCCTCAGTATTGTTGCAAGTATCTATGAATCTTGTCCATCAAGGAGTGAAACCTTGTGGTTGCTGAGGATCCCAAGGGGAGAGGGAGGAAGGAATAGAAAATATATAAGATTTAAGAGGCAATGGAAGTGTTCTGCATGATCTGGCAATGATGAATACAGGTCCTGTTAAAATGCATCAAAAATTTATAAAAGTGTAAGGTCTAAAATGTAAACCATAATGTAAACCACTGACCATGGTTGGTAGCTAACCATGTTTCAATATTTGTACATCCGTTGTAATAAACATATCATCCAAATGAAAAAGGTTATTATTGAGAAAAGGGAAAGGGGGAGGATGTTTGGTATACAGGAGTCCCCTATATTCTGTATGTGACTTTACTGTGACCTACAACTTTTTTGAAGACAAAATGAAAAAAAGTAAGACACGGGAATATATGGAAGAAAATGTCACTGTACATTCAGGACAAAAGATATTATAGTGATGAAAAGCAAAACATCAATTTTTTTTATTTTTTATTTTTTCATATTTTTCATTTTTTAATTTCCCAATTTCTTTTTTTACTTTATTTTAGTTTTAATTTTTCTAAATCATTAGGTATTTTATTTCTTATGTTTAAACCTATCATTATTTTTTCTTATTAATTGTATTGGCATTATTTTTGACTTTATTTTAGAAGAGGCTTTGGACCACAGAAAGGTTAAAACTTTGGTAGGGAAGGAACATTCATGTGGGGTGTCAGTGATGTGATACATATGGGAGGAAGTTCACCTGGGCATATATATAATATATATAAATATGTTCAAATGTTCATGGCGGATTGCCACACTGGGTAGAGATTCATACAAAAATTGAAAGCATATTGAATTCCCATCCTGGGGAGCTCTGCCACATTCTCTAATGGAACAGCAGCAATCCCCCAGTACAGAGGCAATGACTAGTGAAGAATGATGGTCCATTGATGGGCCCTTGATATTGACAACAATGGTTAGTAGCCTTTGCTTTTGAAATTGCAACCTAGAGTAGTGTTGTAGGTTGCCTAAGAATTACCTACTGGGAACCTCCTTGTTGCTCAAATGTGACCTCTCTCTAAGCCAAAATCAGCACATAAATGCATTACTTACCCCCCAGCATAGGACATGACTGCTGGGGATAAGCCTCACTACCACGCACCAGCTGGTGATACAACTGGAGAATCTTGAATAAAAGGGTGAAACATAAACACAAATGAATTTATATGGCCTCAAAGTGAGGTCAAAGGGAGGTCATCAGAGAATTAATGCTTATGCACATCTCAACAGGATATCATAGACTGCAAAAGTAGTTACTATCCTAAATGGTAGGTCTCCTGAGGGCTCTGGAGACACCCAGGTCTTATGGTCATGGCAAATAGCTCCATAGATTGTTGGCTTGCAAGTGGACCCTACCTTGGAATTTGTGATTCCAAGTGTGACAGAGTTGGACTTAGATGTGACTGCTCTACAAACACCTCTTCTGTCCCTTTTATTTGAACCTATAGTTGGTGTATGTCCAAAAGACTAATCTCTGTGTTATCCATATGCCAGCTGGACCTTGAGCCTCAGTGGAGTTGGAACACCTATTCTCCCATTCATTGGACTTGCCCAGGACAACTAACAATGAGGAGATGATAGACAACCACCACACTAATGAACCAAGATAGTCTACAACTGCAAGCAAGAAAGTCCCACCCATCAGCCAAATGGGATTGAAGCCCCCTCTTAATTCGAGGTGGAGTGGGCATCACCATTCCAGAATCTTCAATATTGGTAAAAAATATGGACTAGAGTGGATTTACTGGTGTTCTTTTATAGACTAATTGTGATTTTAGTAATGGAAGAAATTATATCATGGATGTGGAGACAGTGGCCCCTGGAGGTGCTGAAGTCAGGGAGAAGGAAAAAGAGGTATAATATGGGGGCATTTACAGGACTTGGAATTGTCCTGAATGACATTGCAATGACAGATACATGCCATTATATATCCTGCCATGACCTATAGAATTGAATGGGAGAGAGTGTAAACTACAATGTAAAGTATAATCCATGCTTAGTGTCAATCCTCCCAAATGTGTTCATTAATTGTAATGAATGTACCACACTAATGAAAGAAGTTGTTAGTGTCGGGAAAAGTGGGATGTATGGGGAGTGGGGCATATGGGAATCCCTTATATTTTTTATGTAGCATATATATAATCTAAGTAGCTTTTAAAACTAAATAAAAATATAATAATAAAAAGACAGGTGATTGTAGGATATAATAACAGAGAACCAAGGGACAAAATGGATGAAGTAAGTAATGCTTATACAGTAATAACATTGAATGTTATTGGCTTGAACTCCCCAATCAAAAGACATAGACAGAATGGATGGAAAATATGAGTCATCTATACATTTTGTAAAATTGACTCACCTCAGATGTAAGTACACAAACAGCTTAAATGTAAAAGGTTGGAAAAAGGTATTCCATGCAAATAGTAATGGAAAAAGAGCAGGAGTAGCAAAACTAGTATCAGACAAGATAGATTTTTAATGCCAAACTGTTATAATGGATGAAGAAAGTCATTATAATAATAAAATACAATAAAAGGGGTAAATCACCAAGAAGAAATAACTGTACTAATATTTTTCCACCTAACCTGAATGCCCCAAGATACTTGAGGCACCCACTGATAAAACTGAAGGGAAAAATAGGTGTCTCTAAATAATAGTTGGAGACTTCTATAATAGCTCTCAGTATTGGATAGAACTTCTGGACAGAGGATAAATATAAAAACAGAGAGCATGAATATTACAATAAATGAAAAAGACCTAACAGACATCTATAGAGCATTGCACCCCAAAGGAGCAGTATATACATTCTTTTCAAGCACTCATGGATACTTCTCGGACAGACAATATATTGGTCACAAACAACACTCATTACATTTATAAAGTTTTAAATTATTCAAAAGCCATTCTCTTGTCATGCAGAATGAAGATGGAAAACAATAATGGATAGAAAAAGGGAAAAATCATAAATATATGGAGATTAAACAACACACCCAAATAATTAATGGGTTTAAGAAGAAATTGCAGGAGAATCCAGCAAATATTTTGAGTTGAATGAAAATGTGAACACAACATATCAAAACCTATTGGAAGCTGCCAAGGCAGTGCTGAGAGGGAAAATTATAGCCCTCAATATATTATGAAAACTCAAGGAATTAATTATTAGAATATAGGTCATCAGAAAATAGAATGAGGCTAGAGAATTGAAAACTGATGGTTAATCTGTGCAAAGTTGGTTAAAAGATTGTAGTCTTTGGAAATGAATTGAAATGTTGAACACACATCATCTATTTGTGATGAGCAGAGCTATTATATTGGTATTATAGTGGTTGAAAGGTCAAGCCTAAGGACATTTATATTGTTAAAAGGAAAGCTTAAAATGTAACAAGAGACTGTATAACATAGTGAAACATCAAGTAAAATACAAATATGGGTAATAGTGCAAGGCAAAACTGTTTGTACAAAATATAAATACTAATGAAATGGAGAGAAGGAAACAGAATAGCAGCTATGTACAGTAGGGGAAGCAGAGAAAGATTGAGATGTTTTGAGTTTTGTTTGTTTGGATGTTTGTATTTTGATTTTTAGTTTTATTATTATTATTGGAATAATGAAAATGCTCTAAAATGATTGAAAAGATGAATGCACAACTATGTGATTATAGGGAATACCATTGATTGTACACTTTGGATGGATTTATCCTTCATTAATATGTATCAATAAAGTTGTTTTGTTAAGAAAAAGAAGAAATCTAAAATTGAAGATATACCTGTATACCTGGAAACTAGGAATAAACAAAAACAAAACAGCAAATTAATCCAAAACCAAGCTGAAGGAAAGAAGTAGTAAAGATCAGAGCCTATGAATGTTTTCATTTTTTATTAATATATGCTGTCCAAGTTTTTTTTAGTTTTAATTCACAAGAGGAATAGGAAAAAGGGCATCTCTCCATCCTCCTGCAAGCTGAAATCATTTTCTGACAATCTTATGTGACCCTGGTGAGATTTTCTATACACCACTAATCTCTAAACTATGGGACTCATTCCATTGTCAAAAAGAACATCATGGACATAGACATGGTTTGTTCAAACAAGAGAGATGGCATTTCCTGCCAAGCTATGCAGCAATGGACTATACAAGTGGAATACTAAGAGTACTAATTGTGTCTCTAGGAGCAACTTCTGTGTAAGTTAAATATTCATTGAGATATACATCAGCATGTAAGTCCTCTACTTGGCTCAATATTTTTCCCATGCAATTTTGCCTAATTTTTAAAATAATTTCAAATTTATACAAAAGAAGGAAGTTTCAAAAGAATAACTATTTTTCTGAACCAATTGAGAGTAATTTTTATATGTGATCTTTCAAGATTTTGAAATAATTTAGTGTGCATTACCCTCAAAGAGAGGAAGTTTTCTAAATAAACATAGTGCCATCAAAAAAATAGGGAAATTAGCACTGATATTATTGTGTAATCCAAATATCCCAATTAAGTTTTCTAATTGTTCCAATTTTGTCCTTTAGAGATAAAGAAGCAATTCAGAAAAATTATTGCAATTATTTGTTATGATTGCTTTAATATCCTTCAATGGATCAGTTCCAAACGCTTTCCTTTACTTTAATGACTTGGATATTCCTTCAAGTTTTGTTCACATAGAAGAGAAGATATAGAAAAGTGAAGAAATTGTGAAGAATATTATTATCAAGTTTCCATGCTTCTATCATAAAATAATCAACATGTGTAAGAAATTAAACATCATGAATCAGCAAGATGCCATTCTTCCTCATGAGATGTAGTCATGACTGGTTACTATAGAGCCTATTCACTGTATTAATTTAATTCAAAAATCCAATGAATTAGCTTTTATTATCTATTTATTATTCTCAGTCTATTTATTTAGCTATTAATAACTATCTATATATTGATATTATTGCATTGTGCTTTTACATGTAAACATATACTACATTTTTGTAATACTAAAATGTACTAAAACACTGTAAAAGAGTTCAGACAAACAGTACCATCTGAGGGAATAGTCCCCACAAATCTGCCCTCTCTTCACACACCAGCTGTAAGTTCAGTGTAGCCCAGGGCCACTCTGACTCAGACCTGGTGGCTACAAATTTTGGGGTTCATATGACCATGCTTAAGCTCCATATCTACTAGTACAACTCTCAGAACTCAATAGAGTGCTATACTTAAAATTACAGGTTTATTATAGCTAAAGGATACAGATACATAGAAAGGAGTATGGGAGGCATTCAAACACAAAGATTTCAGTTGTCCTTTCCCAATGGAAACATGGATGGGGCTACCTCCTTTGAAGAAAAAGATGTATGATAGTACACACTGAGTATTGCCAGCCAGTAAAGCTCACCCAAGTTTCTGGTATCCAGAGATTTTAATGGTGCTAAATAGCATACTGCTCACAAGACTGATCTTTAGTCTCTATCTTCTCTAGAGTATGGGAGATTGGAAATTATATGGTTGTCCCAAAGCCTCCATCATATGCCACATTGTTAGACTATCTAGTGGTTAAAGCTCCCAGGAAATCAAAGATACTATTATCAAATAGGTCTTTCCTAGGGCCTAGAGATTACTTCCCTTTAGCCAAAGGCAAAAGTCAAATCTCTTTTGGGCAAGGACATTCTTTTATGCAAAATTTATTATACAAAATGTATAATGTTTAAAAGAAACTTGTTTAAAAATATGTAGATGTTATTTGAAAGAAAAAGTCTTATCCATTTTTCCCTAAGACTCAAAAGTAGTTTTGAATAGAGAAAGGAGAGTACATTGCCTATGATAGAAAAGTCAAAGAACTCAAAGAATACTGCCTAGTCACACTGCTAACAACATTTCAAGTATTGAAGCCTTCTAACCAATGCCTAGATTTGTACTTCTGGCCTCTGAAAACATGAGACAATAAATTCCTTTTTGTGTCACTTTCAAACTGGATGGACCCCAGAAGATCATGTTCTCAGAGCCATTCCTGTGCATGTAAAACCTATTTTAGGTAGGACCTTTTGATTAATTTATTTCAGTTAAAGGTCTTTGGCTAGATTGTGAGACACAGAGTGGGTCTTAATCCTCTTACTGGAGTCCTCTATAAAATGGGAGAAACATCCAGTGACACAAAGAAAAAAACCCTAGAAGTTTAGAAAGAAGACCCTGGGGTCCAGAAGTTGAAATCAATAGAACACAGAAGATGAAAAGAGGTCACTGAAACAAGAAACCAGAAGCAGTGAGACCTGGAGGAGAGGAGAGAGATGAGTAGATACCAACATGTACCTGATCACTCACAGATGCTAACTGGGAGAGAGAAAGCAGCTCCTGATGAAGCCTTAATTTGGACATTTTCATTGCCTCAGTAATATAAACTTATGAGTTAATAAATTCCCTTTGTCAAAGCCAACCCATCTTGTTGTATTGCCTTGGCAACCTCTAGCAAGCAAAAAACACCGTTATTCAACCAATCCGTTGTGTGGTACTTGCCATAGCAACTGACAAACGGAGACAAATATTTATTTATTTAAAAATATATTCAAAGTATGTCATAAAATGAAAAGCAGGAAGAAATATTTAAAATTATACATAAGTTATCAGAAAATGAATTATGCAAGTATAAATTATATTTTTTGAGACTGGTTTGATTCCTTGGCTGCATTTCATTCATTGTTCCATGTGTCTCAATTTCTTAGCCTTCATTTTATGTTTTGGGTATTATTTCTTGGAAGCCCATCAGCCCAAATCTAAAAATAAATAGAGTGCATGTATTAGTCTGCCAAATGAGTACTGATGCAAAGTCCCAGAACTCTTTATAAAGGTATTTATTTTGCATAGAAGCTGACAATTACTAGGCCCAAAAGAGTCCATCTCAAAGTACCATAAGAGGTATTTTCTCACCTAATGTCTTTTACCACGTGTTGATGCAAAATTGCAGGTAATATACACAAGGGTTCAGCCTTCCTCCTTCCTCTTAGTCTCCATGGTCCCAGCTTCTTCCATTCTTATCTGTAGGCTGGCATAAGGCTCATCATTCTCTTTGGGGCTCATTTCTTTCTGGGCTAAGCTGCTCTGTTCTCTCCATAAAGTCAGCTGTAGATGATCAGGATCATCTCTCTTCCTGGGGCCATATCTATGGGGCACTCTCTCTTCCTGCACATTTTCTTCCATATTCTCCTTCTCCATGTATTTACTTCCCTGTCTTTGATTGAGCATCTGTTTATATAGCCCAAAAAGGGGGAGCAGGTACTCAAACTGAGTCACCCTAATGGTGTGATCAATTAAAAGCCCTAATCTTGCTTTAATAAAGCAAACATAAAACCTCTGATTCTAATAAAATATAATGCACCCAGAGGAACAGACCAGTTTACAAATACAATCCAATATCTATCTTTGAAATTCATAAACAATACCAAACTGCCACAGTGAACATATAAATATCAGGATTAAATAATGTAGTCATTTGAAAAGGTTGGTACCTAAGACAAAAAAAGTTCTTAAATCTAATCTACTCCTGTGGGTGTGAAATATTTTAATTAGGACATTTGATGAGGTTGCTCTTGTTAAGTATCTGACTTAATCCTATTACCAGAGACAATGAAATTAAATCACAGAAGGAGAAAGCCACAGGAAGCCATTGAAGCTGAATATCAATGGAACCTAGAAGAGAAGAGAGAGACAAGGAGACCCTACAATGTGCTTTGCTATGTGACAAGCTAAAGACCAAGGATCACCAGCAGCCAGCCCTATTTCTCTTTGGGAAATAAGCATCACCTTTATGATGGCTTCATTTAGTCTTTTTCCCAGCCTCAAAGAATGGGAAAATAAATTCCCATTATTTAGCTTGAACTTTTCATGGTATTACCTTGAGCAGATCAGGAAATTTTGGAAATTTTGGTAGCAGGAAAATAAGGTGATGCTATAGCAAATACCAATAATATAGAAACAGCTTTGGAAATGAGTAATGGATAGAAGTTGAAAGAATTGTGAGATGCTTGATAGAAAAATCCTGTCCTTCCATTTTTTTATTGGAATCAGATAACTTCTTAAGTTTCATTAGTCCACAATCAGAGAAGAATTGTGTTCCAGGAAAGAACACATGCATAACTGATTGCAATGAGACTTTATACTTAGCATTGTTACAGAAATGACATAAGGTTTTGGAGATGTTATTATATAATGAGTGCATTTTGCATTCAGAAAGAACATTTCTTTTTGGGGAACACAGGGTGGAATGCAATGGATTGAAGCAGTATTTACCCAAGAAGAATATATTCTTAAAGTTAATCCATGTGTGGGTGTGAAGTCATTGTAAGTAGGACTTTTTGATGAGATTAATTCAATTAAGCTGTGGCCCACTCCAATCAGTATTTCTCTTAATCCTATTACCAGAATCTTTTATAATCAGAATGAAATTGTGACACAGAGAGAAAAAGCAACAGGAAGCAAAGGATGAACAGTAATGGAACACAAAATAGAAGGGAGAGACAGGGAGATACCACCATATACATTGCCATGTGACTAGCTAAGGAGCAAGGATCACCAGCAGCCAGCCCCAGAATGTCAAAGTCTTCAGGAAGAAAGCATTTTTTTGATGTTGTCACAATTTGGACTTTTTCCCAGTCTCAATCTGTGAGCATGTAAATTCCCATTGCTCAGCCTGACCCTTTTCAAGGTATTTACTTGAGCAGCCCAGGAAATTACAATAAGTAGTTTTATGTAGAAGACAAAAACTTATAAGAAAAGATAACTGGCTTCTTCATCCAATACTTTTGTCAAAATCCTTTGCAATCTTGGGGAACTAACTTGATTTATCTTTCTTTCTTTAAAATATGTAAAATACTTTAAACTGTTACTTAAATCCTACTGCTCTTATCAGAACACAGTCCTAAACTGTGTTCTGAGGTCTTAGGGCATGGCTATGAACACACTGCCACAAATAGAAAACATCTGTAATCTTTTAAGATGCCAGAAATTATACTTATTTCTTTAAATATGAATTATCTGATAAATGGAAAAATATGATTATGCAGGAATAAGAGTGAATAGTGATTGAAGTTTTGGTCTTGTGTAGCAACAAGGAAATTCTGAAGTATAACAAAGACATTTTTGTTCTCAAAGAGGAACTAGCAGTCCTAAGAAAGGAAGGCAAATTTTATGCACAGACATAGATAGGAGATTAGAGGAGTCCTGACAACAAAAGGAAATTTTCTTTCTTATTTCCCTAGAGAAAGACTGAGCTCACTAATCATATTAAAGTGAGGATAAGCCTGGAAGCATTTGAACTTTTACAGAGAGAAGAAGATGAACTAGTTATTTAGGTAAGTTAGGGGCTGAATAAATCAGGAATGTTAAATAAAATTGAATGACATTACTAATAAACAATTATGATTTTGTATGAAGCTTGTCAACTTGGTCTTATTATTCCTTCCAGCCTCATTCAGTTATGTGGTGGCAAAATTAAAGCATATTGGTAATTGAATTTAACCAGAGTTGGGATTTGACTAGGTAAATGATAAAGATACAAATAAACACGTGAATGGATGGCTAATGGAAGGGAGTGAATATAATGATTAGTCAAGGAATCAAAGCTGGATAAGAAGGTGATTGAAAATTTCACAGTGTAGATGAGAGAAAAAAGATGGTAGGATTAATGGAGTACAAATCCAACAGAATGGAACAATCATTGGAATTTAAAGAACCAGAGAGAATTAAATGAAACTGTTAGGGAGTCTCCTGGTGCTGGACAGCTAACATTTCCTTGTACTCCATGAACACCTGGCACTTAAGCTTAGACTGCTTGGTGTCCAAATTCAAATCCCCAAAATATCATCCCCATGTTTGCCCCAAAGAAAAGGGAGAGCTTGATGAAACACTTTGTCTATTGAATGATATGCTAAGGAAATGTGGATTGCATAATGCTTTTACCTGCTATTTCTAGCTACCTGGTGTTACTATGAGTCCATCAAGTTGCAACTTTCAACATGGCAAAGTATCAATGGAAATGTGGAAAATTAAGTGATTATTTAATTATATAAAATGGAAATATGGGAAGTACTACTAAAATGATC
>JAQZBX010025151.1:0-29723 GCA_029593785.1 Cabassous unicinctus | reverse complement strand
ATAGATATAGATATTTATGAACCTTAATTTTTTACAGAAAAGTAGAGAGAAATTAAGCTAGTAAGAAGCACTTGGATGCCTTTATTAGGAAGTTGAACATGAACCTATGTGACTGGGAGTTACTTGCATTTACACATGGGGAGTGATGTGCTTATGATAGCTTTAACTTAGTTATATTCTTCAGTTTACACTTATTTAATTTAATAATTTTTGGAATATGTAATACTTTCACATGGTCCACTTTCTCCCCCTTTCTCTCAGCCATATACAAAATTCCAAGTATATCCTTCCAGAGGTGTTTATGCATGTCAAACAAATATATACATGTAAGTTGATTTCTTTAATAAATATTGTTTTAGTGGCTTGTGATTAACAAATATAAAAGGACACTTCTATAGGTAGAAAGACCAATTTAGAGGCTAGTGAGTGGTATGATTATAAAATAATTAAAATATGATTGAAGGAAATATCAGTGGTAAGAGAGAAAATAGAAACAAGAACTTTGTGGAAATATGGGTTGTTAAATGAATGCAGAATTCTGGATGACTTAGTGAGAGCTATACGGTAATCCAAAGCAAAGATGAGGTAGCTGTGAATAGGAGATACTATATATGTTTAACTGAGATCTGGGATTTGGACAAAAACTTTAGAAACCCTAATAATACTGGTTCTAGCCTAAGATATATCTTCTTCTGAGGACACTGAGAGAACAACTCCCAACATCTGTTGTCCTATCCTCAATTTATATGAAGAGATACCTTGCATCTAATACCCTTGGCAGAAGACAACCACATGGCAGAGGGACTTGAAGCCAGGATCTTCCTGCTTTTCCAGTGCAATTTGGTCATAGGTGTTTTTATGCCTTGCAGAGGCAAGGGACAGGAAGACACTTAAATATTTTTTCAGTAAATTAAAAAGTTAACTTCTGCTATGATTCCTTACACAACAAATTTTGGAGATTATGGGAAGATCAGAGAGCACAGAGAGAAGATATTTACACTTTTAGCCAAGTTTCATCTAAAATGTTTCTAAATAAGCAGTTGGTTTCTTTCAAGGTTTCCAAAGAACCCAAATCACAGCAGTAAATGAATAGTAATATTAATTGCCTGTTTTGAGGTGTCTGGAGAATAAAGCAATAGATTTTCTCCAGGTCCTGGTGCCACAGGAAGTGGAAGTAGATATGAGAGACTCAGCATGTCACAAAAACAAATTCTCCAGAGCCAGGAAGTTGGCTGCATTTTGCTTGCAGATTATAAGTAAATAGGTACATCCTTTTAAATGTAAGGTTTGTAGAAGATGCCTTTGGTTCAAGCAATTCTTCATGGGAAAAATCATTTTGTGGATATTTCCACCAACTACAGACATTAAATATCCAGATAATTGGGAAAGCGAAAGCAGAATCTACTGAGCCTTTTATGGAAGACCTGGCTTTGCTTAGCTCTTCAAATGCAGTGTCCTGAACAAATGTTTCCTGGGAGTAGGAGAAAAAGAATGGCACCGACCTGAGAGGTTTTTATAATATATGTATCTGCTCCTGTGAATTTATGGAAGAGTTTTAAAAGGGAGAAGACACAGAAATTTAAATAAAATTCACTTGAAAGTAATGAAATGAGCCTTCTGGAGAAACAAAATAAATTAGATGGTAGAGCATGGAAAAAATTGCTGGCTCATTAGGACAAAAAGAAAAAAAAATAAAGAAGCTATAAGGAAGATTTAAATATCACAATTCCTGGACTGAAAGATAATATTTTTTAAAAATCTGTATAATGATATCATTTCAGAAAAAAAAGATACCATGATAATAAATATACACACTAGTTATAAGTTGAATTCAGATAGCAGAAACCTTAAATCAACCAGAATCAAGGAAATAAGGGAGTCTTTCTCAACTAGGAGTTGTTAGGAGCACCCCCAACTCAAGGGGTTAATTCACAATATCTAGAGGCATTTTTGATTGTCAGGATGGAGTGACTGGCAGCTACTGGGGCTTAGTGGGCACAGTCCAAGGACTTCGATAAACATGACACAATGCAAGGACAGCTCCCCAAAACAAAGAGTTTTACAGCAGAAATACCAATAATGCTGAGGTTGGGAAACCCAGAAAAAGTACACCAAGAAGGAATTTTATAATAGTGAAGATTGTCTGGAAAAGTCTGTCTTCTGATTGCCTTTAAGTCTTTGGATAAGGAGCAGATATGACCATTGAGAGGCCTCATCTTTGCATGAGATCTCAAGCCTTCGATGTTGCAATATCTGGAGCCTGTGTCTTGGGTTGCAGAACCTGAGATGAACTTCCAAAAGTGATAGTATAGTAAGAAATGTTCATTCTAGGTTTCTGACCTAGGAGGTTATTGATATGTAAAATTTACAGCACTAAAATGAGGAATGTCCCTGTCTTTTGAGTTGTTAATGCTGAGATCTTTAATTGTTCTGAGCACAGTGTAGCCAGATTTAGAAAATAAAAACCCAAGATGCTCAATGTAATTTGAATTTCAGATAAATAATGAAAACATTTTTAAATATGAGTATGCTCCAGGCAATATGTGGAATATACTCATACCAAAAAAGAAATCATTTTCTGTCTATATTTTATCTGACAAACTGAGCTTGGCAACAAATTGACAAATCTGACCATGCTTTCTGTATTAAGAACTCCTTTATCATGAATGCATTTCAAATGTACTGACATCTTAAGATTCTCATCCATCTTCTCAACAAGTAATACAGGTTCCCATGTGTATTCTAGATCCCCTGAAGGGAAAGAAGATTGAGGGGTTTAGAAAAGCTATGTAATTTTTTCAAAGTTTAATACTTTTTTCCATACTTGTTCCTCAATCAGGACATTTCTCTAAATTCCATTCCCCTGTGTTTCATTTTGACACAGCTTTTTAGAACCTTTCTTTCACACTAAACACTTTCATTGGATGAAATTCCATAAATTTATTTTCTAAGGCTTGTCTTATATTGAATAAAACAATTAGCAAAAGGAAACATTTGAAAATGTGAAATTTGAAAAATGAAAACATTAATATCTCACTCTGTATTGAGCCTTGCATAGAGAGATGAGTATATTTCTAAGAGTAGGAGAATACGAGTAGTAGTTAGAGGTTGATTATCTAATATCTTTACCCCACAGAGAAATTCATGGCTTCCTTGGGTTTCCATTTACTCCCTTAAAAAAGAAGGCAATTTAATCGATATTCTTTTTTGAAACCATAAATATGTATGTCTAGTTTAGTAAAAAAGAGGAACAATGAGAAAGTGCTAAAAGGATGTTTAAAGTATAGTTTTAAATGATATAAAAAGGGATTTTTTTAATCACAATATATATACATAACATAATTATGCAGAAATTAGTTTTAATTACAGAAGATACTTTAGATGTTTCCACTTTTCACTAATTTTTGTAGGAAAGACATAAACAGTTCTTTCATTTTCTTTCCAGAGCTCATGAAGTTCACTGAGATTAGAATGTCTTATATGTGGGTATGATTACATGTTACTATCCAAAGTGCTTGATTTAATAATTACACTTTCAAGCCTTTAAAATTACATTTATGAACATAAACAGAAATAAGTTTTGTGATTCTTGAAAAGTAATATTAAGCAGTAATTCTATTTCTGAAATTTTTAAAAATTCTGGTCTTGGATACATAATACCTATCAGGATTATGACAAAGTTCTATTTTTCTCACCTTACAGTCTACACAGGGAAAACTTTACCATGCTTTTTGTACCCATTATGCTCCTTCCTCCTTTATTTTCAGATTGATTTTCAGATTTCATCAACAGGAAATATGATTCTAGCAGAGAGAAAAATAACTGCTGGAGCTCCTTTTCTTCTTGGGCTTCTCAGATTACCCAGAACTATAGGTTTTTCTCTTCTTGATATATGTGACTATCTACATTATTACTGATGTAGGAAATTGTGGAAGGATGCAATCATCAAAATTAAAACACAAACTGCACACCCTCATGTTCTTTTTCCTCAGCCATCTCTCATTTTGAATTTCTGCTCTTCTTCCATCACTGCTCCCAAGATGCTGGTGAACCTATTGTAGAAGACAGAACCACTTCATTTTTAGGATGTGTAGTACAATGATTTTTCTTTTCTGCATTTTTGGTGACTGAATCCTTTTTATTAGTTGGGGTGTCCTACAATTACTTTGTATCTATTTGCAAACATCTGCTCTACACAGGTGCTATGTCTCAGAATATCTGTGCCATGTTGGTGGTTGAATCATATGCATTGAGAGTAACATGTTCTTTGAGAATCACATGCTCTTTTTAATATTATCTTTTTGTGGTTTTGACACAATCAAACTCTTCTTCTGTGAGTTATCCTCACTCCTCACTCTCTCCTGTTTTGATATCTATCTCAACCAGTTGCTGCTTTTCATCTTTGCCACCTTTAATGATGTGAGCACACCATTCATCATTTTACTTCTTATGTGTCCATTGTTGTCACCATCCTGAAGATGTGTTCATCCAATGGGCTCCACAAAGCCTTCTCCACCTGTGCCTCACACCTACCTGCCATCAGATTCTTCTACAGCACCATCCTCTTCCTCTACTCTCTGTTCAACTCCAAACTCTCCATTTCAAAGTGTCCTCTGTGTTTTGTTAGTGGTGATCCTTTTATTTTGTCTTCTAATCTAATATCTGAGAAATAGTGCTATCACTGACACTGTCATGAGAATAGTGAAGAGAACTTATTTTTTATATTAAATGCATGCACTGACAAATTTTTTCTTCAGTCATTGTATAACATCTGTCTTTGATTTGGGAATGAATTTTTCATCAAGAATTCTTTCTTTTTTAAAGCCTCTTTAAAAATAAAGTTTATTATATAATAAAAGAATTCATTCTTAAAGATCATTTTAAATTTTCACAAAACTCTTTAAAATGGAAGTAACATAAGTATCAGATCAAAAGGATTACTCATTTCTCTGCTTGTATAAACCAGGCAAAATTGTTTGTCTTTATCATCAGTCATTTTGTATAAAACTGAGGTACGACTTATTTTATAAGGTGACTTTATGGAGTAAAACAAAATATATACTCCATATATGGTATACTGAATATGTACAATAAATACAGTTCTCTTATTCTTTGTTCCTGGTACTTAAAAGGTTGAAGGGGCTAATAAAACCAAATTACTATTGAAAAATTAGTAAAATTCATGACAGTTAATTAAAGATATCTTTTTCATGTTCAAGTCCCTTAAATTCCAGTTGCATTACTGTGGCAAAAATAAAAGTAACAGTATTACAATGTATAATATAGAAAATTTCACAATAGGGTTGGTGGAGTGAAAGTATTCAAGTCTGTGTTTGTATATAGGAGTAATTGCTTCATAACTGAAATACTCTTTTTACTTTGCCTTCGAGAAAGACTTGTAAGAGAAACAGAAGAGCAAGAAAGAAGTCTCATGTAGGAACAAAGAGCTTTAATAACATTCAAGAGGTGAGAACATTTAATTATGTCAATGTCTGACAAGATTTTTGAGCTACTATTTTATGCCATATGCATGAAAATGTGAAAAGTATCCTATTAGTTACTTGAAGGAATGCAAATTTGAGTTAGATGTAAATACTATTCATATTTTTTTCAGTAAAGAATTCCAGTGCGGACAATGATAGGCTATTAAAGAGATTGAGAAATATTAGATTGGTCCACAGAATATTGAGAACAAAAACAGAGATGATATGATCATGTCCTGTGTTTTATACTTCCTTTCCATGACCTATCAATCAGTGCAAATATATATTAATCCACTATGGTAGCTTGAGCAAAGGCATAATGTCAATTCCTATTACCAGGACTCTCTTGGCAGTCTTCATAGACAGTTGAATGGTGTTGCCATAAGTATCAATAGCTAACTGCCCTCTTTGGATTTTAATGTTGTTTTAAATTAATCTCATGTCTCTATATAGTAAATATTTATTATGAGGAGTTCATAGACCTAAAATTTTAATTTTATAACATCAAATTTATCTTTTCATATATTTCTTCTAAGGTATTTAATTGAAGCAATATAAAACTGTTGCTTATTTTTCATTTTACCCCCACAAAAATAGTCATTTATCAAAAATTTTTTTACTTAATTTGGCATTTCATTCAGGCTAAGAGACATTTAACTTACTAGGATCAATGTTGAAAAAGTAGCAGCCGTATTATATTAATCTTCTTTGGAATCAACAATGAATAATCTGTTTTGAAATATAAGTAATTACTTATAATTATCCCCTAACTTGTCAAAGGATGAATACATTTTTGTGAAGGAAGAGATAAAATCCTTTTAATTAATAATCTGAGGATATTGAGGTCCATCAGTTTAAATGCTCTGACCAATGTTTTAAATTTAGTAGATGCCATAATAGAGACCATAATTTGGCTCTTCAACCACACAGGTAAAAACATGTTTTCAAAATTTTTCTATTCTCTAACTATATTTTTCAAACTACCTGTGGTAGTTTCCAAAGCTGCTATGATTTACATGAATATTTTTCATCAGAAGTTTTCATTGAAAAAGTAAATGTAAAACCGCCTGAATGTACCATAGCTATTTGATATCCATAGTGATTAATGGTAAATACATAGATCATCATTTTTGTCCGTAAATTCATATTTAAAATCTACATGCTATCCAGGATTATATCCCTTATTAATCAGACTAGTGTATTCCTTTGCAACAACAAAAATATGTTAAATTGACCTTTTACCTATTGTGGTAATAAAGCTCTCTGTGATTTTCATCTATATTGAATTATCATTTCAACTATAATTACTATGCAACTTTACAAAAATTTAATATATTACAAATTTTTGTAAAATCTTTAGAGAAACTAAAAAATGTCATTAGAAATGAATCTCTTAATGATATTGACGAGGCTGATTTTTTCTTCATTTCAAGTAGTCAAATTATCCATGGACAAATTTCTTATTGCAAGAATAATAAAGGTTTCAGCACCCTTCAATTTGATCATATTGAAACAAAGATGAGAATAGAATTGTGTTGCCTTTTTAAAATACCAGTGTCACTCAACTTTTTTGACATCATCTACATATGTCAAAGTTTTCTTGGTCCTTCACCATGTATGATTATTTTAAGAATTAATTAAATATGATTTTATGCCCTTTTTACTTTTCTTGTTGCAGGCCAATGCATTAATCTCCTTATCTTCAAATGGAATTTTTATTCAGTCATTTAGAGGCATTCACTACATTGGTTGCTGAAACGTTTATAAAAAGAGCTTCAGGGTGATTTATTAAATGAAAATTTTGAAAGCTTGTAAAAATTTTACTGACTTGAATCTAATTTTAAAAATATAATGAGTAAGAGGCAGAAATCTGTAGATTTTTTCTCCACCTCTTAGAGTACATAAACCTAGATATTCTGCCAAATCACAAATTTTCGGGACCCATCAGATAGATGAGAACACAAACACTGAATAACCAGTTAGAACATTCTATTTCTAGGAGAGAGAGAAGAAGCTAGAGAGAGATCCTCTCTGAGGTGCAGGTGCAAACAGAAGGCCGAAGCTTAGGGTAGATTAGATATTTTGAATATTTGACAAATCAGAGAGTGTCTTGGGACAGGAGCTCCAAGTTTAGTGGTACACTTTGACCTAAAATTAATATATAAGCGACCAAAGAAAGGCAAAAAGCTAGCTATGAATTTAAGGTATCTGGTTAAAGAAGAAAAATTAAAGAAAGCTGCATGCACAATAATATTCCAATTTATCCCTTTGCTGTGGTCCACAGATTTTCACTCATGGGGGTTATCAACACAAATATACTGGTTACAACTTAATTTTTTTGGTAAATTGTGAAAGGAAAAGTGAGGAGGAGAACAAGTATATGCCCTCAACATTGGAAACATTCTCTTTGCAGATCAATTTTAGGTGCACATTATGTTATCTTTGAGCATATGAAAGCTGCTTTACATAAAACTATTTTTTGTTCATGTACAACTTGAAAAGACTTTTAGTACACCCATGGATACACAGACACACGTTTGAACACTGTGACTTAGATTGACATTATAAAGAATAACACACCTAGGAAGGATACTTGAGGTGGTCTCATTTAATGGCTGCCAACATTAGAGATTCATTAGGGTAAATGTAGTCCCAACACTGGCTCTGGGTCAGATGGGTGAGAAAAACCAGAAAGCAGCAAGATTTTTTTTACTTTGACTTTGGCGAAGTTACACCTGCCTGAGTCTCCATCATCTCTGACAGGTGGGTAAACAAAGAGGTGATACCTTATTCAGATACTATGTTTATTAATCTGCTTAATTTAGATAGTATTTAAGATCTTTGAGTGGTTTTTTAAGATGAAAAGAGTGGATACTTGTATAATATTTGGACCAGATTCTGGCTTATATGTGTTTAATTGTGTAAGCTAATAATATAATTTTTTTGATCAGGAGGTTCATTAACTTTATAGTATTTTAAAGAATTCTGCTATGGCCTTAGACCCTGTGGCCTGCAGGAAGATAGGAGATTTTGTAATACTATGAGAAGGGGAAAGTACATAAAAAATGTTTATGTAGTTTCAGAATGGCATAAGAGCTATAACCCACATATACCATACTAGGATGTAGAATTCCGTAAGGCACCGAGAAATTTGGAAGGAGGCATGTGTCTCATTAAGTAATTGTTTCACAAATTAGTCTTGAAAACAAATCTTGATGATATGCCATAGAGATTCATTGTTTATCTTTGTACCCTCTACAGAGTTAGTTTTATTTTTTATCTTTTTATTCCATAAGGAATAAAAATTGTTTGGGGAATTTAAGGGTGCCATTTCAAAGTAGCTTAATTATGATATAAAATCTTAAGTCTATTCGCACACTTGCTGACATCTTCAGGACCAGGGAGGAAATGTCTTTCCATCAGATTTGCCAGCTAGAAATAGAGTCTGGATATTTGAAAATGGAAATGAATTTATTTTTTTAAAGTATGTCTAACTCATCTCTTCTAATCAGTGAACTTTTAACACAATCCATATTATGATGCACTTATGATGGGAAAAACTTCTTTTGCTTTAAGAGATGGTCGAGGGGAAATTGGGACAACTTCATCTGAACACCAAACATTGCATCACATCTATTAATGTGTTAAAGAATACAGACTAAACAAAATGGTATATCATTTCCTTATTTATTTTTCTTCTTGCCTTTGCTTTCCTCCTTCTTTCACACCAATTTCCTTAATGGAATCTAGCAAAAATGACAATACAGATGCTCTCTAAATGTCACCTTAATTCTGAAAGTTTCTCATTAATATAATATGATCAGTAGCTGGTTATTGGGAATCATGGAAACGTAAACTATTTCTGCTGGAGAAAGGAAATATATTCTTTTAAACTTTCTATAGGGTTTACCAAAACCTAGTTTCCCATATTGACCCAGAAATTTGGAAGAAATTTTCCAAGTTAATTTTCTTCTTTAAGTTCTGTGCTAAATAACTCACATATGTTTGATTAAGTAGAGGAGAAAACTTAACTTCAGGACCACACTTTGTTCCCATTTTTAAATTTAGTCCAAGTTAAGGAAAAATTCAGGTTCTGTGATTTCTATTCCAGCCTCTCTGTACTCAATTTTCATTGCAGGCATGTATGAAGTCAGGAATGTACTCCTCCTGAAATCTAGGACCTCATATTCCCCAACAGGATTGCAGAGGACATCACCTGGGTAAACTTATATTACTGATAGAATGAACTAAAAAATGTGTATTATGTAGTATCACAATAGGTAAAGCCATAATTGGACAGTTTATTAATTGTTTTAGGAAACAGGTGTTAATTTCCATGGAGCAGTAAGCATTTCATTGATTTTATTTCAAAGTTCTTTAATCACCTAACATATTAAAACCTTTGAAATCTATTGTTGGAATAAGTGTGGGGAACCATGGAAAATTTCTTTTGATTTTAAAATAATTTTTTTTCAGCGGGCTCCATTGAGGTATTTAACATTTGGAGGAATAATTTGAAAACAGTATTTTTTTTATAACTGATATAAACAGTGTTTGATATCAAGATTCCATTTTGCTGAAGTTAATATATCTTAATTTTCCTCTGTTGCTTTTTCCCAGGGGATGGACAAAAAAATTTGTATTTTCAGGAATATTAAATATAGCGGCAAATGGACAAGGAAAACTGCAGCTCTGTATCAGAGTTCATTCTCGTGGGATTGTCAGAGCTCCCTGAGCTGAGTGTCTTCCTCTTCCTGGTGTTCCTTCTCATTTATGGCATCACCGTAATGGGGAACCTGGGCATGATCACAGTGATCCAGGCCAGCTCTCAGCTGCACACCCCCATGTACTTTTTCCTGAGCCACTTGTCCTTTGTGGATTTCTGCTACTCCACCAGTATTGTGCCTAAAATGCTGGCCAATATGTTAAGCAAGGACAAAACCATATCGTTTCTCAGTTGCATGGTTCAATTCTATTTATTTGGCACTTATTCAATCACTGAGGTCATCCTGTTGGCCGTGATGGCCTACGACCGCTTTGTGGCTGTCTGTCACCCACTGCTGTACATGGTGATCATGTCCCCAAAGCTCTGTATGGGAATGGTGTCAGCCTGTTACATCTGTGGAGCAGGGTGTTCTCTGGTACACATGTGTTTAGCTCTTGAGTTCCCATCCTATAGATCAAATGTGATTAACCACTTCTTCTGCGATTTACCCCCTATCTTTTCTCTTGCCTGTTCTGATGTGTCTATGAATAAACTAGTGGTTTATATTGTGGCCACATTCATTGAAATCAGCACCATCGTGATCATCCTCACCTCCTATGTGTTTATTCTCATCACCGTCCTGAAGATGAGCTCTGCTGAAGGAAGGCACAAAGCCTTTTCCACCTGTGCTTCCCACTTCACAGCCATCATTGTCTTCCATGGAACAATCCTTTTCCTTTATTGCAGGCCCAGTTCTGACTACAGTCTGGAAACTGATAAAGTGGCCACGGTGTTCTATACTGTGGTGATTCCCATGCTGAACCCCCTGATCTACAGCCTGAGGAACAAGGATGTGAAAGCAGCTCTCAGGAAAATGGTGGGATTCAAACTACTCTTTCAGGGGCCTATTCCTTAGCTGGATTCAGGGTTTCATATGAGAGCTTTAAAATGGTAAAGCAGGATGGCTTTTAAGAGCTTGGCTCTCTGCATACTTTTTTATTGTTTACTCACCTTGATTCTATTTTGAAATACCCAGCATTGGAGAGGAATTTACAGTGGGTTCTGTGGGATCTTTTTTTACATTTCAAATTTTGTGGTCTAAGCTACATTAATTCTAACAATGTTCAACTCAGAAGACACATCTTTACAACACCTTTAATATATGTGACCTTTCTTATAGAATTGACTTCACTATTCTTCCAGATAATAATTGTACACTTCTTTCATATAACTTGCATTTTCTTGAGCATTATGGGCTGGGTTTCCCACACTTTTATGGGTATTTGTCATGTTCTTTTTCAGACATTATGGGTTGTTATCCTCTTATTTACTACTTTTCCACTGCAAGAAATTTAAATAAGAAATTTCTCTTATCTAAAAGAGTTATAATATTCCAAATATCATAAAGTTATCATGAATATGAAGTAAATATTGTATGTTAAATCATTTGTGTTACTTATGGAATATTGCAATTGATTAAGTAATTATCTGGCATTTTTACTATTCCTTTTAACTTTACTTTTGGCTCTGTAATACACATTAATTCTTCATTACCTGAATAAATCATATATTTGGAGTATACAGAATCTGCATTGCTCTTGTCATTAAGGCTTCATGGACACACAGTATCTCTTTAGTGTGGATAACTATCTGCCTCTTTTCCCTTTGAGAGATATGGTTACAGTGAATACAAAGACTCCTTATTATGCTGTTAGCAAAAAGGCAGTCTGTGTTAGATTCAGCTTCACAGAAAGCTTTAAAATACCAGGTCTCTCCTCTGTCCCAATGTCATTTCAAAGGTAAGGCCTTCACTTCTCTGAGAATAATGAACCTACACTGAGTACTCTTCAAAGAAAGAATATATCTGTTGCCTCTTACATTTCCTTAATTTTATCATAATTATTGAATATCAATCACAATCACCCTACTACTTAAAACTATAACAAAAACTTCATACATAAACTTGCTATAAGGGACAATACGCATTCCCAAGTTCCTTTTCAATAGATCTTAGTTTCCCTAGGGGAACCCATAATTCACCCATTCTCAGTAAAGGTTCTGTCTCTGCACAGACTCTGTGCTTTGGCAAGTGTCAACTGTTGTCACCAGGAATCACAGTGATTGGTTTCTGGCTCACTCTCGATTGAGCTAGTGAGCCAGCTGTGGATTTTGCTATAAGTAATGGTAAAAAATAACTTCTTTCTCCCAACGCCAAATCTCTTGGTGATTTTAAGAAAAATTAGTTTTGGTTCCCTTTTCAAGAAAAGGACAAAGTCTGCTTGATAATTAAGTCATCAAAAAGAAAAAATACTGAGAGTTGTAGAATGATATTAACTTGGCAATTTTTTGTACAATTGGATTCTCTGTTAACTGATCTATGTCCATATTTTAAAGTTATATAAGCAATAAATTCTTATTTTATTTTTGTTCAAATCATTTAAAAGAGTTTGATATCTGAATTTTCATTTCAGTCTTTTAACGTTTCAGTGCCTGTTACATTTAGTAGATGCCAAAGTAAATGTTTCTCACTGTTTCATAAAATAGTTGAATCCTTTTCTTCTGTTAATTTTTAGGAACAACTTCATGATTTTCATAGATGTGAGGTCTAAATTTTTATTACATGTTTTATGCATTATTGCTTCTTAAAACTTGCAAATCTATCATTTATTTTCAGAATAAAATGTCTTTGCCTTCTGAAAAAAAAAAGAGTTTGGCTCAAAAGATGATTGATACACTTAATTATCTTCTTTATCATAGAATAAAGTTCACTCCCCATGAAGAGTAATGCAAGTCCCTTTTAGTCTTAAACAAATATATCTTAGCAGCCATTTAAGAATACATTAGGCAACATATTATCTCTAAGTCTCATTTTTACATCTCCAAGCATGACTGGAGTTTGCTATCTCCATGTAATTACTTTTTCCTCTCTCTACTCTTATTCACTATTCCACACTTGACAAAATCAGTAATGCCCAGTTTATGTCATCTGGCTTTTCTATTTTGTAATTAGGACAGAGTTGGGCCCAACATGTAAGACATACACATATTGGTTGAATGAAGACTTCCTGATCTGCACTGGTCTTGGATTACCAGAAATCAATTTGAACAGATAAAAATATATCACAGAATATATCAGAGTTATTAGCTTCCTTTCCAATTTGTTCTCTTTAAAAATGTTGAGTGCCAGGATCTTTTTCTCTTGATGTTTAGCTAGATAAATAATTGTTTTCTCCCAGTTTATTTCACCATCCCTTCGTATAGACTGTTTCAATACTTGCATAATCAATTATTTGATCTGGTTAAATCAAATTAGATAACAAATATTATAACTTAATTTTCTCTCAAAGCCGAGATATACTTCTTTGGGGAATTCTCAAGATGTAGAAATACACATTACATCATTTTGCTTTGCTTTTATTCAACTCGTAAGTAGAATTGTTTAATTGTTTGCAATTTTTTCCCCCTGGGAATTTGGATATCAGAGTTTAGGTCCCTGAAATGTGGTGCGGCATCATGAAGATGATCTTAACAATAATAAATAGGTCTTCATTTTCCTAAGGAACCACAGAAAAAATTTTTTCTAGGAACAGAAGTCTTTGCCCCAAATGGATTCTGATCATGTTGCAAGGAACTTTATTTAACATTTGTCTCTGTGTTTCAAACTTGATTTTTCCACTTGAAAATAACCTGGGGCTTTGGACAGTGTAGTAAGAAGTTGTATGAAAGAGAGTAAGTAATCTCACAGAATCATAGAATATTAGAAGCTGGATATTAGAATATTAGAGCTGGATTTGGGTTCTAAAGGCTCTTCTCCTTACATTCATTTAGTTTACACAGAGAAAACTGATGTTCTGGTAGGAAACAAACCTGGAATAAGGTCATAAATCCTCAGGGTAATTGTAATAGAAGCAACAAAACAATCAAACACAGCTATCATATGTTTTTGCTGGGCAACTGTCAATGTTAATGGACTTGTTAAGAATCCAAAACTAAACACAATTCTAATTAGCTCTTATTAAAAGTTAAATTGATTTATATACCAATCGAGTTTGACCCCCTTTTTTTTATACCATATTATTTATTCTATGCTATAGTCTTATACTGATACCAAAAATTGACACACAAGAAACACAACTGGGGTTGGGGTGGAGGTCTGGCCTTAAGGGAACAGCAAAAAATGAGAACTTGCTGTAGGAATATATCATCTTGCTGAATGCCTTTAGAAACTTCTTTTGCAAGCTGACATTTGCATAGAACATTAATTGGCACCTCTATTTTTCTTCTTAATCTTTTTTTTAATTTCATAGCTCTATTTGCTTCTGATATTTCATTTCTGCATCCTTCAAATTTCTTTCAGTCTCGATGTTTATAACTTCCTTGAAAGAACATTACAAGAAATACTCCATATAAATTGTCTAATTGATGTCTTCACAACATTCAATTCTGTAATAAGAAATAAGTAATTCTGTAAAAAGAAATAAAGGAGTTTAGTGGAAAACTACCTTCATAAAGTGGTGGGTGTTCTCCATGGCCCAGACCCCAAACTTATTTGAATATTGGTCCTAAAGATGAGGCTCTCTCTTTGCTGCCTAGTTTTTCAAGGGTTGTTCTTCACATTTACCGAAACAGAGGTTGGCACAACAGAAAAGAACTTCTTTCCACCCTTTACTTTCTGGACACTTGATATAATTTTATTTCTCTATCACTTTCACAGCAGTGGCCATTGTTCCTCTCCTTGACTAGTTTAACGCCTTTAAATCCTGTGTTTATAGACAGGAACACATAGGCTCCCAAGCTGATATTTTCTAAGTAGGAAATCACGTATTTCAGGAAAGCAGGAATCCAAAGTTTGACCTCAGTAATGGACTCTCTCTCCAATTAAACCTTTTTATCAGATAACAGAGCATAATCTTGTTTTTACGAAAATAAATACTGTTAGTGAAGCTCTAACTTGGCGCAACCATTGAATAGCATTGAAATATTTTTATTACAATTTCATCAATATAATTAAACATTTCTTATATTAGATTCTGATCATCTCTCCTCTAAAAAATATCATTTAAGTTTTATTGTTTTGGGAGTCATGGCTTTGAATATATCTTGCCTAATGTTATATATTAGGTATGCTTTTTTAAAGTATTGTTGGAGAAAAGGCGGCACTCACTGGGGTGTAGAGACTGATGATTGTAGGGAAAAAAGTTTATTGGGAAGCTCTCCCAAAAGAGGGGGTCTGAAGTTTAGACTTCAGCCCACCCACCAGTATGGCGTGGGTTTGAAGAAAGACTTCAGCCTGTCACCAGAATGGGCAGATGTAAATTTATACAGTACATCAATAGGCAGGGAAATGATAGTCGGTTGGAGGAGGTCGAGGGTTTGAATGAGGTGCAGGAGCTAATAGGAAGTCCTAAAAGTGAAAATTTTCTTTTGTATGGCTAGAGGGTTATGGTTTAGGGAGGTACGTTTTCTTGGAATGCTGGAGGAGCACGTGGTGCTTTTAACTGGAGGGGATGAAGATCTCTATCCCACTTTACTCCCATCTCCATGTGGTTTTTTTGTTCAACCTTTGGGGGAAGTGCTGTGCTTTTATGCATGTAGGCTGTGGAAGGGGGGACTTGTCTTTCCTTAATGCATGTCAGGGGGAACTAAATCACAACCTGTTAATTATTGCAAACTTAGTGAGGGGGAACTTCTAACATTCTTAACTCTTTGTTTATATGTATATATATATATGTTGGGGAACCTGAATATTGGTGTATATGGTACTAGGCAGGATGGGAGGGAGAGGGCATTTGGCCATTGGCTAGATCTGGCTACTTTCTGCTGTCAGGGGTGGAGAAAACTTACCTTCTGTTCCGTCCAATGGGCTGTGGTTTCAGGTTCCACCGGGTTTGATATTGTCGCTTACGCAGCAGAAAGACGCTATTTACGTATTCCTGAGTTGTTGACTGTATGATTTGCTGTATGAATTGGGAAAGAAGCTGTAAGAGACAAGGACCAAAAAGAAGCAGCAGCAATATTATCAGTAATGGTGTTATAATAGGTAAAAGGATTGATTTTAAGGGTGAAGAAAAATAAGAGAGGAATGAAGATTGATTCCCATAGTTATTATTTCAGGCTCTTTGAAGGATTCTATGTTTTTTTCAATACTTTAAGATTTTCTATTGAGCATATGAGTGACTTCATAATAAAAGGAGAAGAAGGGTTGCTGTCAACTCCCACAATAGAGATTGAGGAAGTAGATAACGTTCCTGAATGTTCCAGGAGGACTGAATATGTGGTCCCATGTCAATTAAGAAGGAGATTGGCTTACCTCCAACCTTGCTGATAACCCTCGGTTTGGATTTATTGATGGAGATGTGGGGCTTTTCCAAACCCAGGACCCGTCAGTCATCTTTCATCAGTCCAAGAATTCTGGAAAGGAAGATTTTGGCTCTGGATCTATAGGTGCACTGGAGAGGTTTTCTTGGAAACAGGGTTTTCAGGACAGTCCAACTTCCAATGATCTTTGCACTGACATACCGGGCAAGGCCTTGGTGGGGGCCTTGGATCAGGGCAGGAACATGCCTGTTGCCCTTCCTTTCCACATTTGAAACAGGATCTCCATGGTGTCTGAAGGGAAGAAAGAAGGGCTGGGTTTTCAAACATCAACCCTAAGGCAACAGCAAAGAGGGAGGCTTTAGCCTGATCTCACTTAGACTTTTCGAATTTGGCTTCCTCTTCTCTATTGTTGAAGACCTTGAGGGCTGCTTTCATCAGGTCTTTCTGAGGGTTTTGAGGGCTGTCCTCTAACTTCTATAGTTTCTTTCTAATATTGGGATAAGATAGAATGATGAAAGAGTGTGTAAGTACAGTTGACCAGAATCTGAGACAGGATCTAAATTAGGATATTTAAGGATAGCCCCGGTTAATCTATTCATGAAGGCAGCTGGATTTTCATCAAGTTTCTGTGAGATCTCTTTAATTTTATGACAATTAGTTGCCTTAAGGGCAGCCTTCTACATGCCTTCTATTATGCAGGTTAAGAAATGGGCCATGTGAGCAAGGTCAGTGGAGCCTGGCTGGCAATCCAGGGGGGTTAGTGGTTGGAACTGCCCTGGGGACTGTCGGGTGCCTATTGGGATTTTGGGTATGCATGGAATCTGCGAAAGTGGTAGCAGCAGCCGAAATGTGGGCTTTTTTTCTCTGGAGTTGTGGAGGAGGTAATGAAAACATGTGTCCTGATAGGTGAGGTCATATGAGTGAGTAGGGTGTTGAAATTCTTTAATATATGTAGCAGGGTTTTCAGAGAAAGAGCCTAACTGTTTCTTTATCTGGCTTAAATCTGAGAGTGAGAAAGGAACAGGTACTCTGACTATTTCTTCAGCTCCTGCTACTTCCGGGAGATGTTAGGAGCCTGTGTGTTGGCGGAGGTGGAGGGCTATGGTGCAGAAGGAGGGGGAGTTAGTTCCCATGAGCGAGTATGAGAAGGGGATATGGGAGGGGTGAAGGCAGCGATGACAAGGGGAGAAGAATGGGTGGAGGGTGTGTCCAGAGAAACACCAGAAGATTTTATGGAGGAAGTAAGGGGAAAGGCATGATCTGAGGGATAATAATTGGAATATTCAGAAGTTTTTGGGGTGGAAGTCATGAGGAGGAAGTTTTCTGAGGAGGTTTCTGGTGTAAAAGAAGAATTTGGTAGGAAGAACAGGATTGGCAGAGGGATGGGCAATTGTGAAGGTAAAAGAAGGCCTGAATGTAAGGGATCTCTGACCACCTACCGCTGCACTTAGTAAAGTTCTCTAAGTTTTGGAAAATTTGGAAATTGAATGTGCTGTTCAACGGCCATTGAATTTCATTGTCCAATTTGTATTGTGACGACACAGAGGTTGAATAGAAACTGAGCTTTTTAGGTCTGATGTCTCCTTCTGGGTATACAGTTTAAGGTTATGAAGAAGACAGCCCAAGGGCATGGTTTTCAGGAATCTGAAGCTGAATTCTCCATTTTAGGTGGCTTGGGCATGACTAAGGATCTCTAGGACAGGGAGATTCTGAGTGAGACAGGCATCCCTGAATCAGTCAGAAATCTCCAAGGAAACAGGAAAACGTCCTTGGAGCCAGATGTCCTCAAAGCCAAGAGGTTTCTTCCCATGAGGTTGCAGGACTTCTGCCTGCTGTGGCCCTTGGAGAGAGTGAGGATCACTGACCTAGCGCTAGGACTTTCGGCAGGTTGTCCTGGACAACGGAAAAAGGCGAGAGAGAGAGAGAGAGAGAAAAGGATCCCCCAGCAGAGAAATCCTTAACTCAACCAGCTGAGATTCAATGTGTGGTGTTGGATGTGTGTTCAGCTGCAGCAGAGGGGAGATTCCTCAACAATCATCAGTCTCAATGTGACCCCAGTCCCATGTTTTCAGCATCAAATATTGGAGAAAAAGTGGCACTCACTGGGACAGTGAGACTGATGATTGCAGGCAGAAAGTTTATTGGGAAGCTTTTCTAATGGAAGGGGTCTGAGATTAGACTTCAGCCCACCCACAAGCATGCCAGGGGTTTTCTAAAGAGAGACTTCAGCCCATCCCTGGAAGGGGCAGATGTAAATTTATTCAGTACATTAAATGGGGGGGGGGCAACAATAGTTGGTGGGAGGTTGTCGAGGGATTGAATGAGGTGCATGAGACAATGGGAATCCCTAGAGGTGAAAATTTTCCAATGTATGGCTAGATGGTAGTAAGTTAGGAAGTTAAGTTTTTTTGGAATGCTGGCAGAGCAGGTGGTGCTTTGATGTGGAGGGAGTGAAGCTCTCTACCTCACTTTACTCCCATCTCCACATGGTTTCTTTGTTCAACTTTTGGAGGAAGTTCCATGCTTTTAAGGCATGTAGGTTATGGGTGGGGGACTTGTCTTTCCTCAATGCATGTCAGGGGAAACTGAGTCACAGATTGTTAATTATTGCAAACCTAGTGGAGGTAAAATTCTAACAAGGATAGTTGATTTATTTTATATTTTAAATTTAAGGAGTAAACTAGAGAAAATTAACTGTGTCTTATTCTATAGTTTTTCTTGAATATATATATTTTCAGATTAAAGTAATGTCAAACTTATTTGTTTTTATGTGATTTTGTAAATATTTGTTCAGTGATTGATTGCTTACAAATTAATTGTCTAACTCCTTTTCCCAAATTGTATACTAACTTTCACAATTCTATTTATTGAAAATCCTTCCTTCTCTATTGGTTTGTAATATATTCCTTTAAACATATGATATCCTTAAATAAACTAAGTTCTTTCCCCAGACCCTTGATAATATCACACAGTCCCCAACTCATTTTCCTTAACAAATAGTAACCTAGTCACTAAAGGAAGAATATTACATTATCTCACTGTTATGAACTAAGTATATTGAGCAGACTCACAAAGATAGTGCCTGGAAGATAAGTCACCAGGAGACAGAAAGATAGTAGAGAGTGGTTACCTGATGTTCATTCTGGGCATGTACTTATTGATGTTACACTTAAAAAATTTAAAGTTACCCAGATAATAACTATTGCCTAAGAGTTTCCTTCTGAAAACTTTCTTGTTGCTTAAATTTAGCGTCCTTCTAATCCAAATTCAGAACAGATATATAGTGTTTAATGCCACTTCCACATAAAGTACAAAATTTTCTTTTATTGGAGACATGAAATATTTTGATATTATGTGAGGCAATAAAATGTACCTTCTTTCTTAGATATTACCATTGTTAAATGGATAGAACTGTATTGTGCCTCTAGCTGGGTACAATAATCATCAATGGGAGGAGGAAATTTTCAATTTAGAAAAGATTAAACATGAATTTGAATTGGAACACATTGCAGAGTTCCTTGCAAATGTTTTTCCATAAAAGTTCATGTTAGTTGGTATTCACAGTCCAAGAACTCAATTAACTCATCCATATCAACATTTGCTCATCTTAGACTAAAAAATTCACTTTTGGAAAGAAAAATCAATAACCAGCAAAAAGTGATGTTCTGTAATTCAAAAACGGACTTAAATATTTCAATACAAGGTCTGTTTAAGAATTGAAGAAATAGACTAAATGCTTATAATGATCCATATTCTGAAGTTTTGCTCCAATACACATTGTTGTTTAATTATATTGATATCACTTTAATGCTCTCTGTATTATAATCAGAACTATCTTTATAAAGGTTGGAATTAGAGATATTTCAAGTTATTTTATTCCTAGCATAAACCACACTTTAAACTCCTAAAGTCAGTAAAAACATCCTTCATTTTATTGCCCTTTGCTTTATTGTACTTTGCAAATATTGCATGACTTTACAAATTGAAGGTTGTTGGCAAACTTGCTTTGAACAACTCTGTGTCCTTTTTCCAGCAGCATGTGCTCCCTTCTTATCTCTGTGTCATATTTAAATTAATTTTAATTAATTAAAGTATGTACAGTGTTCTTTTAGATATAATGCTATTGAATACTTTATAGACTACAAATTAATGTGAACATAGCTTTTATATCCACTGGGAAACCAAAAATTTCATGTGATTCACTTTATTGTGGTTCCTTTATAGCAGTGGTCTGTTACCACACCCGCAAAAATTCTGAGGTATGCCTGAAAATCAATATCTGCTTTGAGGGATTTTTCTTTTTTGATTATTTTGACTTTTCATTCAATAATGTATAACATTTACCTGATGAATATACAAAACAAAGAAGGAACAACAATAACAAAACTGCTAGTTCTATTGCAAGATTTACCTGAGCTACTAGCAGAGTTTTTAAATAAACCCACCTAAACTCTGTGGTCACAATTTCATCAATAACATTTATTTTGAAAGGCACAACATTGGAAAAAATAAATCTCAATTCATTTTCCAATTAGTCCTTAGCAAACCCATGGGTATATTAACTGGAAAGATGGGGACATTCTGTCTAAGTGATAGGAGCACTATCTTTGAGGTGTTTCTCACTACGTATCCTTCATCTCCATGTCCCATATGTTAATTTTTATAGTCCTATAAGATTTACCATTATTATACATATACATAATAATTCAAACTTGTTAATTAAATCATATCATAATGATAGTTTCACTCTCAATTGTACAGTATATCTTTTTCAGTGATATTATCGATGAAAATATACCTTAAATTCAATGAATTATGGTGTTTCCAGATCTGTCAGGAGAAAAGAACTATTGAATCCAGATTTTATTATACATTTTAAATTAATTTTCAGAACTCATTCAAGGTATGAATGCTTCTCAATTCATGATTATTTGATTCTTCTACCAAAGATGGAAGGCCAGTATAGAATGAAAAAAGGTCAAAACATTAAAAGATAACACTGGAGACCCATGCCTGGATGCAGGAATTAATATCTGGTGTTGAACAATGGACATGTTGTTACCCCTTGAAGGAAGAGCAGTATATATTTCTCAAATGTGTCAGATGATGAAAATAGGCTAGGAGTTCTGTTTCAAAACTTAATAACATGCACGTTTGGGTAGACATAGATGAGTGAGGAGAATGCAAAAGTGAAAGAGAAATTGTTTGTGATCTCCAGGAGACCACAATCTAGTTGGAGAGAAGCCACATACATGTATAATCAGAGAAGTACAACTCACAGTGTTCTGATAAATAAGTAAAGAATGGATGATGAGCAGAAATCATGGCTACGAAAAATTTGAACTTTGTCCGGAGGAATTACAAAATGCTTCCTGCAATGATTCATAACTCAGCAGTTTTTGATCGATGAAATCACCTAACTTAATGAGACATTGCACAAAGGTATGGATATGTAGTACTGGGAATTGAATTATGTATCCCACTAAAGGCATGTTCAATTTATATATAGTATCCTTGAATATGTTAAGGTGTATCAGGGTGTGCACTCATTTATTTATACCTTTTCCAGTGATCCTTTTTAGTCATGGCCAAACTGTATAAGGGTGGGCCTTAATCCCTATGAGAGAAAGCCTTAAAATAGGATAAATTCAGACAAGAGAAATCAGAAGAAACCAGGAGAAACCAGAGCAAGAGATCATCAAGTGATGGAGGATGATCACTAAAACTCCAAGAGAAAATAAAACATGTTGATGCATTGATGTTGGACTTGTAGCCTTCAAAAGCACGTGTTTTAATTTTCTAGCTGCTAAAACAAATACCACACCAAGGGATGGCTTAAACAAAGGGAATATATTTTCTCACAGTTTTGAGGCTAGGCAAAGAAAAAAAATTGAGACATCAGCAAGGTGATGCTTTTTCTGAAAAGACTGTAGAATTCTGTGACTAACTGTCATGGAATGTGGGTCCTTAGCTTTTCTATCATATGACAATGGTCATGGCGGTTCCTTCCCCATGTTCTGTTGACATACAGCTTCTGACTGTTCTGCCTGGCTTTCTCAATTTGTATCTGAATTTCATTTATACTTATAAAGAACTCCAGGAATCTGGATTAAAGCCCAACGTGGTTCAGTTGAGCCACACCTCTATTGAAGTTCATCTTAAAGATATCTTATTTACAGTGAGTCCACATCCATTAGAATGTGGACCAAGACCTTAAGCACACGATTCAATCCAATACATTGTAAGACAATAAAGGCCTGTTGTTTAGGATAATCAGCGTGGTGTAGCACTTGTCATGTCATGTTATATAAATATACAAAATATTTCTTGATATTTATGAAACTAATACTTAAAGAAAAGAGGAGATGAATAAGGATGGTAGAGAAGTATTTGGATGCCATTTTTAGTAACTGAGACATGCACCTCTGAAACTGGGATTCACTCACTTTTACTTACTGGAGAATAATTTGCTTATGATAGCTTTCACTTATTTATTTTACTTTAGTTTACAGTTATTTAATTAGTTTTAGAGTAAGCAATGCATTCACATGGTCTACTTTCTCTCCCTTTCTCTCCGTCATATACAAAACTCCCAATATATCCTTCCAGAAGTATTTATATATATTCAACCAAATATATAAATGTAAGTTGATTTCTTTTGTAAATAGCTATTTCAGTGGCAGTGTGATAGACAGATATGAGGACAATTCTATAGGCAGGAATACCAATTTGGAGGCTAATGAGTGTGAAATAATTAATACATGATTTAAAGATATATCAGGAGTAAGAGAGAAAACAGAATCAACAATTTCGTGGCAATCTGGATTGTTACCTGAATGAAGAATTCTGGATGACTTTTTGAAAACTATGTGATAATCCAAAGAAAAGATGAGATAATGCTGTGAGTTGTGGACAATATAAATGTCATCAGGGATCTAGGAATTCGGCAGTAACATTAGAAGCCCTAATAGTACTGGTTCTAGCCCTAGATGTAGCTTCTTCTGGGGACACTGAGAAATCAAATTGCCAACATCTTTCATTGTATCCTCAATGTACATGAAGAGATATTTTGTGCCTAACACCATTGGCAGAGAAAGTAACTAAGTAGTAGAGAGACATGAAGGCAGCATCTTCCATATCCCCGGTGAGATTAGTGCACTGAGGGTGTAATTATGCCTTGCAGAGGCCAGGAACATAGAAAACATTTAATAAAATTTTTTGTGCAATTTAAAAAGAAGATTCTGCTATGATTCTTAATTACACAAAAATTTTGGAGACTATGGGAAGCGAAGACATGGAGCACAGTGAGAAGACTTTCATTTAAAATGTTTCTTAAAGTACAGTGGTTTTCCTTCATGGTTTCCAAGAAACCGAATTACAGCAGAAAACAGTTCTTAATATTATTGCTTACTTTGAGGCCTCTGGAATTAAAGTGCCAGATATTCCCTATGGATCTGGTGCCACAGGGAATGTAAGTAAATATAATTGTTAGCATCTACCCCAAACAAACTCTCCAGAGGCAGGATAGCTGCATTATTTTGTAGATTCTAAGAAAATTTGGTATTGTTTTACATATAAGGCAGAAGGGGCCTTTGGTTCAAGTAGTTCTTCATGGGAAAAATCATTTTGGGGAAATTTACAGCCACTGCAGACATTACATATCTGGGTATTTCAGGAAAGGAAGCAGAACCTTTCTACTGAGCTTTGTAGAGAGGACCTGGCTTAGCTTACCTTCTCAAATGCAGGTTCCTGAACAACTGCTTCCAGGGAGAGGGAGAAATAGAAAAGTACTGACCTGAGAGTTTCAGCACGATATGTCTCCCTGCTTCTGTAAATATTTTGAAGAGTTTTACAAAAGAGAATAGGCAGATATTAAATAAAACTCTCATGAAATGAATGTAACGAGGTTTCTGGAGAAAGAAAATAAATAGGACCAGCTCTAAATAAGGTTTGAGAGCATAATAAAAAATGTTGGGAAAAGAAAAAGATGGGAAGAATGGATAGGGAAGATTTTAGATAACACATTTCCTGATTCAAATATAACACACTTTTTAATCTATATGATGACATCATTTGTAGAAAAAGCATCATGATATTATGCTACACACTTGTTGAAATTTGAATTCAGACAGCAGAAACTTAAAATACACCAGAATCAAGGAAATATGGGGGTCTTTTTTCAGTTGTGAGTGATTATAAGAAGCCCCAATTCAAGGGAATAAAAATTATGGAGGAATTATTTTTTTTATGAAGCATTAAATTATTCAGAGTAAAATGAAATTCTTATACATCTTTGAAATTTTTACTGGGCTTATAAATTTTTCAAATAGAAGTGTTCAATAAAAGCTGTTTAATAAAGATCTGGATCATGTTATAAGGTTAAAATCTATTTTAAAATTTTTACTTTTTTAAGAGAGGATACATTGGTCTATAACAGACAGGATGAATAAGATACTGTAAACAGGGCCTGAATTCTAGAAATTCAAGTAATAATTTTATCTAAGTAGTCTATCTGTACCCTCCCATTCACCCATGATTTTTTAATATTTATTGTTTTATTTTTTTATTATTAAAGAAGCTTTAGATTACATAAATGTTACATTAAAAATATAGGGGTTTCCCATATATCCCATCCCCTACACCTCCGCCAATTTTCCCCATTAACAACATTTTTCATTATTTTTTACATTTGTTACAATTGATGAACACATATTGAAGCATTGCTACTAATCATGGTCTATAGTTTACATTATGGTTTACACTTTGCAGTGCACAATTTTATAGGTATTGACAAAATGTATAATGGCCTGTATATATCATTGCAATGTCATTCAGAACAATTCCAATATCCCAGAAATGCATCATGTTACACCTATTCTTCTATCTCCCTCCCTTCAGAAACTCTGGTGACTACTGTCTTTATATCAATGTTGCAAGTTCTTCCATTACCCGAATAATAATAAGTCTACTGTAGTCCATAGTTGCATTAGTCTCTCATGTTTGTTCATTCCTCAAACTTGAGGATTTTGGCATGGTGATGCCCACTCTGCTTCTGATTGAGAGGGGGCTTAGATCCCATGGCAGAGATAGATGGAACTGTCTTGCTTGCAGTTGTAGATACTCTCTGTCTTTTGGAATGGGTGTTGTCCATCATTATTGTTTTGTTAATTGTCCTGGGCAAGTCTGATGAACTGGAGAGTATGTGTTGGCTGCAACTATGCTAAGATTCAGGGCTCAACCAGCAAATGAACAGACTGAAGGTTTAAGTCTCTGGGACACATATGTATTGGGTATATTGCTAATTGTAGCTTCAAATAAAAGGGGCATATGAGCCATGTGTAGACAAATTATAAATGAGTCTAACTCTGTTACATTGGTGATATAGATTAGCACATATTCCTAGGTAAGGCCTACTGACTGGGAGCCAAAATCCTGGGATTGTCTGACCTGCCTATAGTGTCAAGATGTTTCTAGACCCCTCAGGAGGCTCTTTCCTTGAGGCATTGTTTACTGTAGCAGTCATTGAGATCCTCCTGAGAAGTGCATAAGCATAAGCCCCAGAAATGATCTACTGACTCCCTTTGAAATCTTTTAGCCATAAAAACTCATTTGTATTTAATACTGCCCCCTCTTACCACTATATAACAGAATGTAGCAAGACTCCCCAGAATGGAAATTCAATATTCTTTCAGCTATTGTGTGGCTCTTCTCCTACTGAGACAACACCTCATGACCACTTGAACACATACATATTCTATAGAGGCCTGCCCCAGGTGTACCGCTCCATAAACATCCTTCACCATCAACATCCCACACCAGTGATCTTTCCTGCCACAGCTGCGACTCTTCTGCAATCCTAAACTTCTCCAAAAACAACCCCCTAAAATTAAAATTAACATAATTAAAAATTTTAAAAATATATAACAAATAATTTTTTTAAACTTGCATTTTCTTTAATCACCATAAGATCTGTGATCCTTTATGTACCATGATAATTTCTTTTGTATGTTCCCTCCGGGTCAATATTTTTTCATCATATTTTCAGAGAAGCTTTAGGTTGTAGAAATGTCACATAGCAAACATAGGGGATTCCCATATACCCCAAACCTGCCCCTCTTGCATTTTCCCCTATTAATAACATCTTACATATTATGGTACAATTGTTACAATTGATGAACAAATATTGAAGCATTGCTACTAACCATGCTCAGTGGTTAACATTATCATTTACATTTTGCACTGTACACTTTTATAGGTTTGGACAAAATGCATAATGGCCTGCAAAATGCACAATGGCACTACAAAATCTCCTCCACCTGTGCCTCACATCTGACTGCCTTCATGATGTACACAAGCACCATCATCTACCTCAACTGTGTTCACAAATCCAAAATCTCCAGCTGAAAATTACTTCTGTGTTTTAACATTGGTGATCCCCATACTGAATTCTCTAATCTAGAGAATGAGATATACGAATGTCAATGACACAGAAGAATAATACAACAATTTTTTTTTCATATTGAGTGCATGCATTGGCAATTTTTTCTTCCGTTATTGCATAACTCCTGTTCTTAACCATTGAAATCACTTAATTCTAGAAGGCTATAGGGTTCAGTGTCAATTTTACATCTACTTTTAAATTGATGAAAATGTTGAAAAAATTTCACCATATTAAAAATAAAAGAGCATAAATATTCTGCTGAATATTGAATTTTCTTACCAATGCCTCTCAACTCTTTCAACTCCATCGAAGTTATATGCCAATTTCTCACATTGATTTTCATGAAAAATATTTTAAGAATGTACTAAACCCAGTTAGTTTTCCCTTTGATTTTGCTGAAAGTCCAAAATATGGAAGTGGGCTGATTTTTATAATGATTTTTTAGTTAGTGTTGCAAAAACTTGTCCTGGATTCTCCACTACTCTCTGTATCTCTGACCTTTGCTAATGTGATTTTTCAGATCTTCACACAAGTAGTGGATTCTATTTATCCACTTTTTGAACATAGGCTATTCTTGCAAATTTCTATGAATAAGAGAGTGATATTATGCCATTCCCAAACATTTGAGAAGCCTTATGGTTTTCACACATGCTCTTATAATCCTGTAAACTTGCCATCTGATCAAACATAGAATAAACTGACAGAAAATGAGATATAGAGTCGAACCGCTCTTTCCCCACATCATACCCCTGACAAACCACACTTGAGAGTAAGATTCTCCATCCTTTCAGCTGATCTCACACATAGGAGCAAGCCAAGCCCGGATCAGCTAAGCCTGGACTAGATTAGCACAATTATCCAGGTGGCTCACTGTAAGAATGAGAAATAATAAGTGCTTATTGTTTTTAGTCAGTATCATTTAGTGTGGCTTTTTGTGCAGTTATTGGAGTCACATTCTCAAGTTCTGGAAAGGTTACCAAAAAGTCTTCCAAGATTTATCATATGAAAATTAAGGATATCTGTTACTTTTCCACTTGGAGGAACTTTGTTTAAACAACGTGATAAATAAATTCAGAATTATCAAAATATGGTTCATTTCTTTGAATCTTGTATACATAATGTTATGAAAATTGTATTCTTATGTGCTTTAAATACATTTTCATAAAAAAACAAGGATTTCACATTTAGATTACTTAATTCATGTACAATGAGTATGAAATCAATTCCATTCAAATTGTATTTTAATATGAATCAAACTTTAAGAACACTTCACAGCTCTTTCAGTCTAAAATAAATAGATAGACAAGGCTGCTTTGGTGTGAGTGGTTTGCCTAGATAGTATAAGCCATCATTGTAAACAATTATTTTTGTAGATGTTCTTATAGTTTTGCTCTCATGGGACTCTGTCCTTCAGGAGAGATAAATCCTGTGGCAATAGTTGGGGGTGCACTAAGAAAAAAAGTCAGGGTGTTAAATATTATCATCACTGTATTTGATACCTGATTTAAGAACATCACCATGAAAAATAAAATGTATGTCTAATGCCTTTCATTTCCATGGAAAGTGTCTTAGGTTCCTGGCTGTAAAAACAAATATCATACAATGGGTTGCTTTAACCAACAGGAATTTATTGATTCATGTTTCTGAGTGCAAGCGAAGTCAAAAATCAAGATATCAGCAAAGCAACGACCTCTCCCAGAAGACTGTAGCATTCTAGGGTTAGCTACCAGCCATCTTTGGTCCTTGGCTTTTCTGCTGGCTTTCTCTTCTGTGTCCAATTTCCATGGTTTAAAAGGACTTCAACCCTATTGAATTAAGGCCCACCCTCATTCTGTTTGGCAATACCTTAACTACTAACTTCACCAAAGGTCCTGTTTATGAATGGGTTCAAATACATAGGGCCAAGGGTTGGGGCTTGAACATGACTTTTTAGGGGAACATGATCCAACCCCCAATGGAAAGAATTATTGGAATCAAAGAAGAAACCGTGAAGTCATACCATGGGTTGGAGGCACTATGATTAAAGAAAACTTATGGATAACAACATTTCAAGTTGTTTTTGGTTTGCGTTTAAATATTTATTTTATTTTTGGTTGTTTTTCACATGGGGCAACTCATCATGTGACTGATGAAAGAATATCTTGATTTTGTAAATTGAGAGAAGAGGAAGTATAAATGTGCTAGTTGGGAAACAAAATCCAAAACACTCTTCAACTTAAGGACATTCTCTGATTAATTTTAGGGAAAAAAAATATATTGTTATTAATAATTTGGACATAGATTCAACTATAGCTAATTTTACCCAAGGATGTCTTGAAATATTTGCAATTTCCAGGGCACACAGACTGTGGTGTGAACACTGTTGAGATAGGTAGACATTATAGAAACTGCAAAGTAGTAGTCTGGGAAAGATCTTTGAGGCATTCCTATTTATTGGCCTCTGATTTTGAAAATGTCCACTACGAATATGCCATCCTATGCCATCCTATGCCAACCTTCTGTTCCTCTACCAAATAGCATATGACTGCTCTTAGTATGCGTAGGAAAACAGTATAAACAAATTGAAAGCATGAATTGTTTTTTTTAAATTCAGAATCTTACACTAACCCCACCCATGGAACCAGGAAGGGAAAGCATGGAGGCTCTCCTAACAGTCCCTTGATGCTGAAAGTGGCAGTAAGAGACGCTCAGGACTGTTCATGCGAAGACCCAGGCATACAGACAACCTCTGAAGTGGAAAGGAAAGAGATCATTTGGCCTAGTGTAACACTCTGCC